>OY987282.1:1800000-2026953 GCA_963920785.1 Sphagnum contortum | reverse complement strand
CAGACACAAAAACATTCACAAAGAAGAAGAAGAAGAAGAAGAAGAAGAGGAAGAAGAAGAAGGCGGAGCTCATGTCCAGGAGTTCAAGGATGAGTTCCAACACTTTGCCGTGCCGGACGGATACATGGATTCTGAGATAGATTTCGAGGAGACTATGGGATCCTTGATGGGTGATCAGGCCGCCGGAAGCAGCTTCAGCGGAGCAGAAGACCATGGGTTTGGTAAAATGGAGCTCACAAGGTTGAGCTTCTCATCTGAGATGGTGACTTTGGAGAGAAGAGGAGACGGCAATTTAGAAAGGACAATGATTCTGGAAGCTGCAACAACAACAGAAAGAAGTGCAACAGCAGGAGGAGGAGCTGCAGCAGGCAGTCCCTTTGTGGGAGTCTTTCCTGTGAAAGTGAAGAATGAAAAGAGCCTTGCAGCAACGGACATGAGTGTGGAAAACAGATCAGAGAGAATCAAAGAGGAAGTCGTGGAGATGCTGCGATGCTCACTCAAAGGCCATAGCAAAGAGGAATTAGGCATTCCTTCACTCCGGCTTAACTATGAAGATGTGTTGTCTGCTTGGTCTGATGAAAGCTTTTGGACCCTAGAAGATGGCAATCACCTGCAAACTGTCCCTGACCATAATAGTACCCATTTCGATCATTCAGTATGTATTCTTTCTCAAAATTCTCTTATAGCTCTGATTTGAGAATTCCAATCCTCTCTCAAGAAAGCTCTGATTCTCTCTATCTTGGATATATGTGTATTCCAATTCTTTCCAATTCTTCTGAAAAAAGTTCTCTAGATCTTGTGTCTGTGTATTCTAATTCTTTCCAACTCTTAGACTCAAGAAAGTTCTTGTCTATCTTGGATCTGTGCATTCCAATTCTTCTCAAGGACTATGGCCTCCGTCTGTTTGTATGCATGTGTGTGTATTTATTGTGTTTATGGCGAGATTGCAACTCTAAACTTGTGTTTTGAAAATGGGTTTTGCAGGGAATCATGGAAATGTGCCTGGTTCCAGACATGAGCAACTACTGTGGCGATAATAATACTCAAGGACTGCTCACTAGAAGTGATGGTAGTAGCCATCATGGTGGAGGAGAAAGAGAGGCGAGAGTATTGAGGTATAAGGAGAAGCGTCGCACTCGGCTTTTTTGTAAAACAGTCCGTTATGAGGTGCGCAAGCTGAATGCTGAGCGTCGACCCCGCATGAAGGTGAAAATATTTTCTTCTATGTATAATAATAATACTCAGGCATATATACAACATTCTTCATATAACTGTTTTTGTGATGTTTTCTTTAGGATTCAAAAGCAGCAACAAATTTCAAAGCTCAGGTTTGATCTTGAACTTTCTTTAAATCTTGTGTGTAATACTTCTTTACCTGGAATTAATCCTGGAACAAATCTATGTTTTTGAGTTCCAAAACCCATCTTAAAAATGAACTACAAGGATGTCAGCAAACAAATCTGTTCAAAGTGTTTTCACTGCATATCTCATTGTGCTCACCCATTTTGATCAATTGTCTCATTGTTTGCTTTCTCTGTGGGTGCAACTTTTTTTGCAGGGTCGATTTGTGAGAAGGACACCAGGTTGTATATAATGTTTCAATGGGGCAGGGAGAGTGGGGTAGCAAATATTACAACATACAAGATCCTCTTCAGGTTCTCACTCATCTAGTTACTGGAGACAAGCAACCCCACCCGAAACAGAAAAAATACTAAAAAATAGAAGAAAAGATCAAGTAGAAGATCTTAAGAGTTGCTACTACAAAAGTGTACAGTTCCAAAGCTTCTTATTAACAAGGCAGCATTATGAAATTTGTAGACAAAACAAAATCTTTGAAGAAGACACAAAGTAATCAATCCATGCCAACAACAGCTTAGATAGCATTTACCCAAAAAAAATCCCATTCTAGCATGGTCATCAACATGGTCACAACCTTGTTGAATATGCAAAATGATGATCACAACCATGGTCACAAAGTCATGTAAATTTACTTTACTGATTCATAGACATCTTTGTACAAAAGACACGAAAGTTTGTACTTTTCAATCTCTATGAATTTGTACTTTACTACCCAATTTGCCCAAAACTGGCTTTCGTTGTATGCATGTATGTCCTCCAGTCACCAAGTTCCTTTCTGTAGTTGAGAGTTTTCTTTCTGTTTTTGCAAAGTGTTTGTATGTAGTATGTACCTATTGGAGTTCACTTTATTTGCTTGACAAAAGTCATGTTGTATTCTACATATGTGAAGAAGTTATCATGGCTCACCATCAAAATCACCCACATCAAGTGTAGGTGTTGGATTTTTTTCCCCCTTTAGACTTCTGCATTTTTATTAGGTTTCCTGTGTTTGTAATTCTCCTGCATTCTTCACATCCACAAGCTTTTGGTACAGGAAATTCTACACACCAGGAGCTGCAGATTTGTGCAGCTAGTTAGTTAATTATGTAGCTCACACATTGCCTTGAGCAATGGTGTGCAGAGAGATGGCCATGCTTTCAAAGGAAAGGAGCATCTTGTCTTGGTATTGTTGCTCAGCCTTGTTCCTGGCCTGAAGCAAGTTCACGAGTGCATGCAGCTGCATCTCCAGGTTACCGATTGCAACTCCCTGAATCCTGTGAGGATGACTACTGCCATATCCTCCTGCTGATCCATACTGATCTTGCCACTGCTGTGAGCTTGGAGGAGCTTGCCAGCACTGCCAAGTCTTTTGCATAACTTCAGGATGATGGCTTTGTTCACGCTTGTTCTGCTGAGGTACTGCATCATGGTTGTGCACTGAAAGCAGCACTTCCAGCTGCTCTTGGAAACTCAGTTCCAGAAGCTCAGGGGGAAGAAGATTGCCACCATTCAGCATTGAATGCTGCAGGTTGTGATCTGTCATCATTGTTGCAAGGTGCTGATGATTGTGAGGCTGCTGCATGTTGTTGTTATCCGTCGGCTGCAGCAAAGGCAAGTGAGAGTTTATAGATTGCAGTACTACAGGAAAGTTTGTAGTGCTTGAGTTCGAGGTTTGATGAGTAGTGGGCTTGTCAGTGGCTGGCTGTAGTGGCAGAGGTGTTACATGAGGAACTGCTGAGTGTGAAAGCTGCGAGCTGAGATGAATGTGCGCAGGCTGAGGGAGTAGATCCATTTCAAGCTTGTATGGAAATGGAGCAGAATCAAAGGAGGGGGAATTGGTCTTCTCTTTTTGAACCTGATGAGCTGCAGAGGTACCACTACTACTCTGAACAGAGGCCTTGGTTTTAGAACCCAGATCTGTCAGTTCACTTGTTGGAACAGCAGATGATGACTTTGCACTCTCAGCCACAGGAGTTGAACTCTTCTTCTGTTGTGGGATGGTTTTGCCAATATTGGGAGCTTGAGATATTACTTGAGGAGCTTGACAAGCTTTGACAAAAGTGGTGTGGTTAGAATTGTAAGGAACAGTGCGGTTGCCTCTCCTCAGCTCTGTAGCTCTTTGTTTGCGAAGTTCACGTGCCTGGAGCTTGAAACCATCTAGTGGGTCTTGAGAAGGGACAACTGTCTGGTGAGCAATCAGAGATGACCAACAGCTGTTTCCTTCCAGGTTTTTAGGCTCTTTAGCTTCTTCTAGTACAACCTGAGGTTGAGCTACTACCATGGCTTCTGGAAGTGCAGCATGTCTCGTATTGTTTAGCCCTAAAATTGGAGCAGTTGATTGTGTGATGACTTTCTTTTCGACACAGCCTCGTGAAAATCTCTTGATTAAATCAAAAATCTCTTTGTCAATTCCCTCACCCAGAGGAAGCTGAGGCCATTTATTTGCACGGTGCTCGTACCTCTCAGCTCTTGTGAGCTCCCAATAGTTGGGACCATGATTCCCAGCTTCTTCAATGTTGAAGGAGAAGATTTGAACTTCATACTGTTCCAGGCGATACCATCTCTTGTTGCAGCTTTTGAAACTTCGATGGTAGCCTCTATCTCGAAGCTTCTTTGCAACTTTGTCCCAGTGTGAGTCACTGACAGCACGGGAATTGGATCCTTGTGGTATTGGCCTCTCATGCTGCTTCAGTTCTATGTGTGCCTCCACAAGTGCTCTTGTCTCTTCTAATGTCCACTCCCTTGCCATAGCTATACACCTGCAGTACTCACTCCATCAAATCTCTTGCCTCTCTTACCAACTACTCCATATTATTTACTTGCTACAGGTTCCAACTCTCTTGATGTAAACAACTTCCTTCACTAGGACCTGAATCCTTGAACCCTAACTGCTACACAATACAGCTGTCATTGAGAGCTTGGGTTTTTGCATGACATGGTTACCTATGTCAGAGGTGATAGAGGAGAAAGTCTTAACTTGTCTCTCAAATGTCAAGCACTTGCATGCAGTTCCACGCAGGCTGGAAGTTCTTGGAGCATCCTGCAAGAACACAAAAAAAAGTTTGGAAGATCTGCTCATAGTGTGGAGGTTTTTGCTTACAGTATGTAAGGTTCTTTATACCTATTTCAAACAATGATTCGAAAGTCTAGAGATGTTGCAATGCAATAAATTACACAGAAGATTGACCAGAAGAATCTCTACCCAGCTGCAGATTCTATGACCTTGATCTCTTTATGAAAAAACCAGGTGAGATTCTTGATTGTTATGCTATCCAGATATGCTAATAATCCTTCCACTACTTGCTTACAGCTTCAGAGATTTCTCTGACATGTACCTATCTCTCTCTGACATGAACCCAACTCTTTCTGACAAGCACCATTAAATCTTTCAATATGCAGCTCTGAATTTCCTGTGCAGCACTGAAAGCCTGAAGCTCAGCAAAACGATGAAATGTTTCTCTAAACCCTACTTCTACAGGATTCTTTGACAGGATTCAAAACCTTTCTTTTCCTCCCTCCTTCATGAATAGCAAGCTCCTAGCAAGAAATTCCAAAGGCTGTCAAACAGACTCAGACCCAAAACCTTGAAAAAACCCATCAGCAAAAAACAAACTATTACTACTGTCCTCCAGATGCCTTTGTATGGTGGCAAAACCCCAGAAGGAAGAAACATTGGGTCTGTAGAACATGAATCCTCGAAAACAACTAGAAATTCCAAAAATTGTCAAACAGACTGAGACACCCAAAAGCTTGAAGAACCCATCAGCAAAAAAGACACCACTGTTGTCCTCCAGATGCCTTCTTATGGTGGCGAAATCCTAGAAGGAAGAAACATTGGGTTTGTAGAGTATGAATCCTGGAAAACAACTTTCAATCTACATTGGATCTCAACAAACATGAAGCCTTAACCTGCTCTTCCAGGACTCAAATTTTGCTGATGGATCATTTCTAGGGTTTGGAGGTCAACCAAGCTGAAAGGTTTTTCATGTAGAGTGATTGCTGGGGAGGAAGAAGAGTTTAGAAAAGCCCTACCCAATTGAAGACAGGACCTTGTGATGGTGGAATGAGCAAGGATCTTCCTTCCAGCTCTGCTACAAGCTGGAAGAAAAGATGGTGCTGCACACGAGCCCCCACCTGCTACACCCAATTTCTCTAAACCTCTTACTGATCCTTATACTCTTGCAGCAAAAACCCAAACAAACCCAAAGGACGTCAAATCCCTTTAACCTTACCCATGTGATGCTCCAACAGACGCAACTGTGACGATTCAGGGAACTTTGCATCACACCTCTTGACCCACTGTGATGACAGTCCAAATCAACACACTCACCACTCCACCCATGAGAGCTTGCATTATGCAAGCTCACTCCACTCTCCATCCTCATTCCTTGCTTCCCAGGAGCTTGCTCCTCCTGCTCCTGCTACTAATTCAGCAGCTGCCCTGCAAAATTCTTGAGCTCAAGATTTTCCAGAAGTTCTTCTAGGATTGATGCACTATCCTTTCACTACTGGAAGCTGCTGGACTCAACTCTTACAAGACTTGCATTGCCTTAAAAATTTCTTACCAAATTCTCCATGGATTTTGAGGGATTGCAAATCTTCTCTTTTGCCAGATTTGGAGGGAAAAATATTTCTGAAATCGCCATATTTAGACAATAGTTTCCAGCAGTTCATCAACATATATAATAGAAGTCTTAATTTTTTCTACTTTCCTCTCTGACCCATATACCCAAATTTGGCTAATTCCTCTTGTGAATGATTCCCAAATGTGGCTTACTTAAAATTTGGCTAATTCCTCTTGTGGATGATGGCCAAATGTGGGCTGACCTAAAAAATTTGGCTAATTCCTCTTGTGGATGATTGCCAAATGTGGCTTACTTAAAATTTGGCTAATTCCTCTTGTGGATGATGGCCAAATGTGGGCTGGCCTAAAAAATTTGGCTAATTCCTCTTGTGGATGATTGCCAAATGTGGCTTACTTAAAATTTGGCTAATTCCTCTTCTTGTGGATGATTGCCAAATTTGGGTTACCTAAAAATTTGGCCAATTCCTCTTGTGTGATGATTGCCAAGTGTGACTCACCTAAATTTGGCTAAAATTCTCTTGTGGATGATTGCCAAGTGTGGCATAACTAAATTTGGCTAATTCCTGTTGTGGATTGATTGCCAGGTGCCCTTGGTCTTGAAGCCCTTTTGGTAAAGCCTGGCTGAGCCCATTGGGCTGGCTTTATGTGAGTGAGGGCTTTACCAAGTCTACAAAAGACCTGCACAGATTTAATTAATTTATTTCTTTTTTAATTTTATAATATTTTCCTGTGATACCCAGCAGGAGCCCATACTCTTGTAGGGTATGTGGAGGCCACTTTTTACTCAAAATTTGGGCTCCACTTTGCTTCACACTACCAATGACAATAATTACATTAAATTATTATTTTTTGACATAATAAAATTTTTAATCAATTTTTGTCTTTCCAAAAAATAAAATTTTATAAACTTATATATATTTGTTTATTTATTTTGTTTCATTAATATATATATTTTTACATTCTTGATTTGGTAGGCAAAAAAATGCGAATAAAGGTCTGATTCATAAAACTAAGTTCACAACAAAATACAAACAGACAAAAAAAAACATTGAAAAAAAATTTGTACTTCTTTAATTCATATCTGGCTAATAGCTCTAAATTTGGCTAAATCTAGCTATTTATGATAGCCATTTTTTTGCTACATCTTCCACTTGGATAGAAAAGATCCACTAAAAGGATCCATTAACATTTTTATTTTTTTTCCATCAAAAGAATTGGGCCCCCAAAGAAGAAACAAAACAAGCACTGTTGCATGGAACTGGGTAGCATCTATTTTAGTCTCTTCCTGAACTGGTGGGTGTTGCATTGAACTGGTGGGGTTGCACCTAATGTCGTTGCTGTCTTCCTGGGACTGGCTCACAAGCCACCAGCACCCATCAAGTTGGGAATTGTCGGTAAAATCTCATCACAAGGACACCCACAACCATATATGCTTTCCATCTTTGCTTGCTTGTGTTTTTGAGAGAGAGTGAGAGAGAAGGAATTGAGAGAGAGAGAGAGAGAGAGAAGTATTTATGTTTTGATGTGATAATTGTATTTGTGAGAGAATGTTGAGTGTGAGAGAGAGAATTATATGCAAGAGAGAGAGAGAGAGAATTGTTGTACATGTGTGTGTGTGTGTGTCTCTGTGTGTGTGTGTGTGTGTGTGTGTGTGTGCCATGGTTTTGTCTTTGTGGGTTGTAGTAGTGTTTCATGGAGGTGGGGTTTGTTGTAGACCTTGGTAGTCAGTTTGATGATTGATTTTCTGGTTATCATAAACTGTGTGGAGCTGGGACAAGCAATGAGTTTCTACTCCATTAGTGACTGTCATTGGGAAATTGTTGCAGCTGCAACAGAAAGAAACCATGAGTTAGAACAGCAGCTTTTATCAAAAGCTTGGGCCTGCAACTAAAAGGCTGTGGTCAACTGCTGCCTTCAATACAAGGATGCAGATGAGCCTCATGTACAGGTAAGTACAAACTGTGCATCCCATTCAACTCCGAATTCTGTGATTGACAAGAAGAAGAAGAAGAAGAAGAAGAAGAAGAGAGACTCTGATGTTGTCATCATCTAGACATTTTTTGTTGCCACAAGTGCCAATTCAGCTAATCTCATACGTTGGTAATAAAAATCACAGTTTTGAGAGGCAAATTTTGCTGCTACTGGGCACATCATGTTTTCTGTGATGTCCAAGGTTGGAGACACATTGATCCTGAATATCCATTGCAGAACACATTTTACTTGTAAGCTCTAGCCGCTTCAGTGCACATCTTTCAAGTGCTGAGTCAATCAACAAGTCTGGGCTCTGACCCACGGTGCTCAGAAGTCACCTTTGTTGAATTTGTTTTTGATGCGGGGAGTGCTTTGCTTGTGGGCTGCAATCTACTGCACTTTTTTTCTACTTAAGTGAGTCTTCCAAGATCTTCCAGTGGGTTGGTTGCAACGAGGTTGAATGGAGAGAGAGAGACTGGTGGGTTGATGTCACAAACCAAAAACAACAATTCTTTTGAGACAATAATCTAGACTGTCTTCTAATTGATATGGTGAATGTAATATGTGCAGGTGTGCATGGTGCCAGAGTACAACAGATTCACATGCAAAGCTATCACTCAGGAATTTTCGGATTTTAGAGGGGGATTGGTGGTCCTTTGAGGGGCAAGCCTGACTTCCATGCCATGTGAATCTGGAGAGGGATTTTAAACATCTTTCAGTGAGTTTTTTCTCTACATGTGAAAGTTGACAGAAAGATGTTTCAAATCCCTCTCCAGAGCTGTTGCAGTTTGGTGATGTTCTTCCATAAATCTATGATGCAATTTGTAGAGTGTGTGTGCTCTTTTGCATTGCTTCTCACAGGTCACACATACTTATGGTCTCTTTCCATTGGAGAGCTGCAATTATGGTGAAAATATGTAATTAATCAAGTTAAGAACTTTGGGAACACATGTTCTCGTGACAAAAGGACAACTGCCATTGTATGGCAAGTCACAGTTTGATTCATAGTTCTCACAACTCTTGTAATTGGTCAATGCTTGATTGGTAGAGTTGTGAGATGGCTGCGAGCACAACTACATGAAAAAACATAAATGGAAAGCTGCTACAATCACAAAATTTGTGATAACAATAGCCTAATGGAAAGATGTCCTTAGCTACAAGCCTGTAGTTGGGAAAAAAAATGATGGGTGTGATGGTATGTAATATGACATTGTGCAAGGCTTTCTGATGTAAAGAATGTGCTACTTCTTTCCATGCAAAATGCATAGTGACAATTTTTTTGTGTACAATGTCTTGTCGGTCATGGCAGGGTCAATCACATGTGGACAAGCTTAAACTAGTGCAAGCACTCTACACAAGAGGAAATATTGCAACTATGATAGGCAATGAATGGGACAAATGATGCCACCTCTTTGTTGCACAAGGTTTATTCTATCTTTTGCTTGCAGTTTCGTACCATATGAATGCCACTTTTGAAGATGCTACAGTTGAATCTGATGCCATTATAGGTACTCATAAAACCATGACTTTCAGAGATTCTCATGGGACTAAACATATTTTGATTTGTTGATCCATTTTTTGCAGCTTTCCAAGGAGATGAATGTGTGCAGAGATCAGAGAAAGTGAATATATTTGAAGGTAGGGATATATCTTCAATCCCGAGAAACTAGTGGATCCTGAAAAAGTTCAAAACTAGAGATCATCAGTATAGTACACTAGATCATGGGAGAGGCAGGAGGATGTCCAGTGCATGGATGGGCTGCCTATGATCCTTCTGGCACTCTTGCCCCCTACAAATTCTTCCGAAGGTAGGTAAGGTACTTAATGGGTGATCTGGTGGTAATTCTATTGTTCCAAGTTTGAAACTAGACAATTGCAGATCTCCAAGTTTGTGAAAAATTCATCAGTGTCCTGCAGGAGATTTTTTTTCTAAGGATTGTAGTATTTTTCCCCTTTTTTTCCTCCTATACATGGATACAACATATAGAAGAAAACAGTGGATACATACATACAAATACATCTTTGCATGTGATTTGAAAACCGGATTGAATTCATGTACATGGAAACTGTGCAGTGGTTTCTTTCTTTTGGGATCATTGCATGCTTTGGTCGCCATGACTGCCAGGACTCTCTAGAGATTTTGAGCTGAATCTGAGCTCATATTGTGAAAGTTCTGCTGGTGGAATGATGTGTGCTCTAGGGCAACTCGTCCTGAAGATGTGAAGATCAAGATCCTGTTTTGTGGCATTTGCCATACGGATTTGCACAAGGTCTGCAACAAATGGGGAGATTCCAAGTACCCATTGGTTCCTGGGTCAGTTCTCTGATCATTGAACTCAACCCAAATTCTGTTGTATGATCCTAATTTCAAGCAAGAAATCACCTGATCCAAGTGAAGCTGCTGCAATCCATTTGTGACTCCACTCAGATGAGCTCTCCTGATGTCAATTTGTCATGGATGGGTCCATTGGGATGGTGGAGTATGGATTCATGCATGGCCTGGCAGGCATGAGATAGTGGGGGTACTGATGGAGCTCAGTTCCAAGGTGCCAGAGTCCAAGTTCAAAGTGGGGCAGCAGCTGGGAGTGGGATGCATGGTTTGCTCCTGTTTGAGCTGCAAAGAATGCAAATTAGGTGTGGAGCAGTACTGCAACAAAGTGGTTTGGACATACGACTCAGTGGATTTTGTTGATGGTAGCATCACCAAAGGAGGTTACTCCAGTGTCATCATTGTTGACCACAAGTGCGTAGTTCAGAATTCTACCCTGATCATCATCATCATCCTGCTGCAGCTTGCGAGAAATTATATTGCGCTCAGCTGAATCCATCAGAGGACAAAAGAGGAATCTGAATTAGCAGCTGTACTGCTGCTACTGGCCGTGCACTGATCTACTGCATGTTGGGTTGGGTTCACATTCCAGAATCTTCAGATTTGTGTGGAAGAAGATGCCTGAGAATCTGGGTGCAGCACTGATCTGCTGAATGTTGGGTTAGGTTCAGAATCTTTAGATTTGTGAGGAAGATGATGCCTGAGAATCTGGGTGCAGTGATGATCTGCTGCACATGTTGGGTTGGCTTCAGATTTGTGTGGAAGATGGATCATGCTTGAGAATCTACCTGGGGTGTGCAGTAGTACTGATCTGCTGCTGCACATGTTGTGTTGGGATGGGTTGGGTTGGGAACTTCAGATTTGTATTGAAGATGCCTGAGAATTTGCCACTAGATGCAGCAGCACCACTGCTGTGTGCTGGCATCACAGTGTACAGCCCCATGTGCTACTTTGGAATGGACGTGAAGGGCACCAACTTTGGCTTGGTAGGCTTGGGAGGGTTATGTGACATGGCTGTCAAGTTTGGCAAAGCTTTTGGTCACTGTGTTCAGCACCACTCCTCACAAGGAGAAGGAAGCTCGAGAGCTTCTGGGTGCTGATGAGTTCATCATCAGTAAAGATCTTGATAGAATGAGGTAACAACAAACACCCCCAAAACAACAATGAAGTTCTCAATAATTTCTTTGCAATTCTACTCTAGAGAGAATCATTCAAGTTCTGCACACAACAAAACCAGACTATTGTACTGAAAAAAATTGTGTGCACTGACTGCCAAGTCAATGGATTTGCATTCAGTTGCATATGCTCACTCCTTGGGTCCATACTTGAGGCTGCTGAAGACAACTGGGAAGCTTGTGACAGTGGGTATTCCAGAGAAGCCTTTGAACTTTCATGCCAGTGCTCTTCTCTGGTAAGTCAAAAGTACTTGACTAAAATCCGCTTGTGCAAGAATCCTGAATTCTTTGGTCTTTTTGCAAATTCATTGTTTCCTTCTCATAGTTCGAGGTTTTTTTTTCCCTTGGGGCCAAAATCTGCATATTCATGACAGTTCTACTTACTTTGATGTTCCTATTTTGGGGTGTTGCATGATCTACAGGGCGTCATTCAATTGGTGGAAGTACAATTGGAGGAATCCGTGAGACACAGGAGATGCTTGATTTTGCTGGGAAGCATAATGTGACTGCAATGATTGAGAAGATCCCCATGCCATATGCCAACACAGCTATGGAAAGACTTGAGAAAGCGAATGTCAAATACTGTTTTGTCACTGACATTGCTAACACTCTCCAGGATGAAGAATAGCAAAAACTTTTGTTCTTGTTTTGAAAGTCTGAACATCACTTTACCTCATGACCACTTCTTGCAAGAGCTGTTTTTTCTTCAGAACCGAACAATGGGCTGTTTCTCTGAAAGACCTTGGGTCTTTTTTGACTTCTTTGACTCTGCATGCTCTCACTTTTGGGTTATCATCACCAGGCACGATAACATCTGCTGCCACATAACATTAATCACCACAATGGTGGATTGCCAAAGTCTCTGATATCCCACATTCAAAACCAAAAGTATGGTGCAATTGTTAAACTACATGCTTGGCCTAAAGATAAGGAGCTGCGATCAGCAGTTCTTAAAGTGAAGATTTAACTCCTCTACTCCTCAATTTCCATACCAGAATTATTCCCTCCCTGCAATGATGTCCAAATTGTTCTGAACCCTTTCGCATTTGTGGCGAATTTGATCTCCATCCTGTTCTCTCCTCTTGTATGGGCTTCAACAAAGTGTTGGGTACCACAAAGAGTAGGTATTGCATACATGGATGACAACGAATTCCATCTTTTGGACCTTTGGTACCATAATGATGGCTCAGGTGTGCAGGAACAATGGCTGTGACAAATTGCAGCTAAAGACATTCCAATCTGCAGGACATAATTGCCATCCAAAAACATGCAAGAGGCTGGAGCATGCAAAATGGTGACATACTTTGAGGACACATGTTTAGAGCATCCGCCCCTCAGCGCATGATACTAGCCTCCAATCCCTTCATCCACACTCGAAGGATTTTTTCCCCCTTTTTCTGACTAGTGCTCCCAACCTTGCCAATTGCAGCTTTGAGAAAGTCCTTCCAAACCATTGGATTTTTTTTCTCTCCAGCTTTCCAACCCAGGCTTTAGATTCTCAGGGAAGCACTTGCCTTTCTTAAGGAAGAAATTGCTTGGAAGTTAGTTGATATCAACTACCTGCATCCTGCAAAAGAAGACACATGATGATCTTAAGACATTGAACCCAGCAATGAATGTGATTATAGAACAGTCCTGTGTCTTTCAAAGCATGTCACACTTCTCACCAGCAAGCACATGCCTAACATAATTGAAAAACTGTCGACATGATCAGGAAACAACTACTGACTGACCCAGAGCTTCAATGAAAACGTCTAATGGATTGCTTACATTTTGCAGGAAAAATACAAATGAAGAACAATACAAACCATGATGGCAGGGAGCTCATCTGACTTTCAAAGCTGCATACCTGCAAGCCTCTGCAGTCACTGCAATTGCATTGAAAACTTGCTCCTTGAATCATCCTGGTGAGCATACCTGCTGTAGACTGAAAACATTGGTAAGTAAGAAAATGACAAATCTCAGCAATGAGGGTCATACTTCTCTGCATGTAGACCCAAGTAACAAAGCTATGCTGTAAATTACCTGTTGTTGGCAAATTCCTCAGCACTTCTTCATGGGAGGCTTTACTCTCAATCGGAGCTGTAGAACACAGAATTTTTTTTCACAAAAGTAAGAAAAGTTCTTCAAGTAGTAGTAGTGCCTTGAAAATGTGGAAAAAAGCAAGCTAGTAAACAAGCTTTACAGGAAGAACACTCTGTGAACATCTTCATCTGAATCCAGCAAGTACTGGTTTACAAGAATGCAACCTTGAGACGAGTGGACTGTGGTGGGCGTGGATCTGCTGCAGGTTGGCCAGAAGCTTTCACTGCAGAGTCTTGCCTCTCAAAACCACCCTCTCCATCTTTGCTCCCTGTGCCACCCAATGGGCATTTATGACCCTTTTTGAGCACCATACACTTGCTGCAGAGATAACTCTTTCTTGCACTACGAGGCCTGCGCACACTGGAAACTCCTTCATGGTCAGGATGCAAATCAGGGAGGTGTCCATTGCTTCTTTTGACTGTTTCCAGTGCCTCAGATTGGACACAGCATGTGTGATTCACATGTCGCACAGGAGTATCTGTCATGAAACTTGGTGATCCTGTTTGGGCCTCTTTCCTTCCAAGTTTGCCTTTGCGTGCTGATCTGATGCCTGAAATGCGAGGATTACCAAGATGCACATTCTCCTCACTTACTGCGCTTCTGCTGTCCTCACCATCTTTGTTGGGGTCACTATTCTCTTCTGGGTGGTTGATATCAGCAATCTTTGACTTCTTTGGAGATGACATTCCTGAGGATTTCTGTTGCTTTGAGAGATTTTCCAAAGATGGAACCTGGAGATTCTCTGAATTCAATGAAGGGGGCCTAAGAACTGGAATAGGAAGAGGCGATCGCTTTGCCAGGAGAACCATGGAATTTACATTTGATGTGACTGGAGCAGCTGGAGGAAGAGGAGATCGCTTTGCCAGGAGAACTGTAGAATTTACATTTGACATAACTGGAGCAGCTGGTGAGGCCAAATTTGTGTTCAAGACTCCACTTGCAGCACTGTGATTACCACCCACCACGCAAGCTTCAAGTGGTGGAAAAGTTAGAGGTGTCCTCTTTGCCTTTGGTGCTGAGAGAGAATCAGGTTTCACTGGTGACACAATGCCTGGATTGTTGACACCACCAAGTATCTCTGGATTTGTAACTATGCTTTTCAACCCCTCTTGAGAGTCATGGGGGATATTCACACACAAACCCATTGGAGCTTGAAGCTTGGCCTCTGACTGCACACACTCTACTGAAGCAGGTGTGTGCTTCATTTGCAAACAAGAGGTTGCACATTGGTCAACTTCACCTGTACCCAACACAATTTCAGAGGGACCATTTGAGGCAGCTGGAGCAGCTTGATGATCTGTTACTATTACGTCTGCAGCTGCCACAAGCTTGCTTGCCTCCAAAAGGAGCTTGCCATGTTCAAGATCTGATTGCATTTGGCCAGCTTCTTTAGGTTTACCCTGTAAATTCTCATATGTGTTGGCTGAAACTGGAAGCTCAGCCTCACACTCCATGCACTCCACTGAAGAAGCTATGGTTTCCTTGATTCCTGCAGTTGTCGAGTTGGCACTTTGATCCACTTGGTTTGTGCCCAACTCAATTTTGGAATGACCATTTGAGGCAGCAACAACATGACAATCTGTCACAATAAATGCAGCTGCCACAGGTTGGCTTGCTTCCAGAAGGACACTGACATTCTCAGACTCCAACTGAATGAGGCTAGATTCTTGAGATTCACCATGCACATTCTCACATGAATTCACCATCTCTGGAAGCAGCTTGGCATCCCACTGCATGCACTCCACTGGAGCTGATACCTCCTGATTTCCCAAAGAAGAGGTGGCACATTGATCCACTTCAGCTGTAACCGACACAATCTTGGAAGGACCATTCAATGGAGCGACTTGATCATTGGGCACACTGCATGCAGCTGCCACAGCTTTGCTTGACTCTGGATAATGAGATTTAATAGTTTCAGACTTTGATTGAACGAAGCCAGCTTCTTGCAAAGCACCATGTGTATTCCCACTTGATCCTATCCAACTTCGACCCTTAGCTGCTGACCGCAAACATTTAAGTAAAGCTGATGCCTGATCAATTACCAAAGTACAGTTGGGTGGCCACTGATTAATTTCCACTGTGACCCACTCAACCTCAGAATGACCATTTATGTCAACTGCTTGATCATCATCTGTTCTAGCAACTGCAGCAGCCACAGCTTTGCTTGCTTCTGGAGGAGATACAGTGACATTTTCTGACTCAGACTGAACAAAGTCAACTTTTGCTGACCCACCATTCATCATATTCTCACATGCACCCACCAGCACTGGAGGCTTGGAAGCCTCTTGCAGCAAGCATTCCACTGACGTTACTGCCTCCTCAATCCTCACAGATGTTGTGGGAAATTGATCACATTCAGCTGTGACCAACTCAATCTTGGAAGCACCATTTGATGCAGCAGCTACTTGATCATCTGTGACAACAAGTGCAGGCACCTCAGATTTGTTTGCCTGAGCACAGTCCGTACCATTTTCCAACTCCAACTGAATAAGACCAGCTTCTTGAGAATCACCATGGACATTTGCACATGAATCCAGCAGAACTGGAAGCTTGGTTGTTTCTGACTGCAGACACTCCCTTGAAGCTGAAGCATCCTCACATTGATCACCTTCAGCTGTAACTGGCTTAACATCAGAAGGACCCATTGAGGCAGCAACTTGGTCATTTGTGACAATGAGTGCAGCCACCTCAACTTGGCTTGTCTCTGGAGTAACAGTAACATTTCTAAACTCTGGCTGGATCAGATCAGCTGTAGACATTTGCTCCTCACCATTTACACTGCTGCTCATTGGTTCAACTCCAGACCTTTGTCTATCCATCTGAGAGGCACTGAGAGTAGTTGGCTCCATAGGAGACTTGCCAATTTCAGATTTTCTTTCCTCCAACTGAGGATGAGGAAGAGTGGTACACAGAGATGATGACATTGGATTTGAAAAAGTGTTTTCCATCTGGCTGCAAACCAACCCATTTGCCCGAAAAAATGGAGGTGTCAGCCAAGCTCCTGGTGTCCTATCACTATAGAAAATCAGAATATTTCAATATCCATAATCCTATGTATAGATAGATGCATAGAATAACATGACAAGAATAAGCAGTAACAGAATCAGCACAGAAGGAGGTGATGTGATTGTGGCCAAAACCAACAGTGAAGCCAAGCTGTATGGAAACACTCATCTAACAATGAACCACCTATGCTCTAGATCCATAACCAAGCGAATCACAGAAGCTAGGAATCTAGTGATATACTTGGATCTGGAGGCATTTTCTGTCTTGTCATCAGTACCCATGGCCTCTGATATATCTGCAACGACAATCGCCAGTGGCATTGATGAGGGCAAATTCAAGGGACCTACTTCCACATCTTTAGCTCTGGCTAGAATTTCCACATTTTTCTGTTTCTTCAAAGGAGCCTCAAAGATATTCAACTCTGCAATGTTGTGGGCCTTCCGCTTCGTGTACACTTTCACATTCTTACTTTCACTGGGAAATTTGCTCAAAGCCTGTGCATTACATGGTGGCCCGGTTCTCTTCCAAGCTGCAAATGCAATTTCCATTCCACTATATTCTGCCTCCTCTTCCACTCCTGCAACCCTGTCACCTGTTGTAGCACTGGAACTCTGACCAGCTAAAGGTGGATCAGGATCACTCTCTTCCATCCTCTTCACTAATTCAAAACTCTAGAACCAGAAACTTCCCAAGCTCCTTAACCTGAAGATGACAACACCAATCTCAAATACTGTGTGTGTCTCCAAACCAATCAGCCTCTAGGTGCCAGTTGATTTTTTCTTCGAAGGAACCAGCTCCTGATTCAAGACAGCCATGAACTGTCAAAAGCCCAAATTCAGTACATTCTCAAATCATCCTGAAAGTCTGCAACCTGATAAAAGCTCAAACATGTCTGCATAAATACTCCTGGTACATAACACTCATACCTAACATAAAATACTAACACACAATCAATCAAGAGCCATTACGAAGAACTATGAACCCATATGGACATAACATTAAGGAAGCATGATCATCTCAATTGCAATCCACTCCTTGCCAGAAAACCCATCTTAAGCAAAAGAAGCTCAAGACAAGCGATGGCCAGGTCACTCTTTAAAAGGTGCCCTAAATATGCACATGGAGCTGCTCTGTCTCTCATATCCTTGAAATTGCAGAGAAATCTCCACAATAACAATCTGAAGGTAACTAACATGAAAAGCAGTGCAGTGATACCTTATGAGAATCATTGATAAAGTCTCAGACCATCACATGTATCACGAATAGCAGGGTCAAGCTGCCATGACTACCCACTGCCTTCATCAGCTCCCAACAGCAGCAGGTGTAGATAAGTATATAATAATCCACCAGAAGTTTTGGACAAACCCTTCACAAAATCATGTGGGGTGACATGTGGGTGGGCTCAATTCCTCCATCACCACAATTTGAACCCTCCAGAGCTTCTGGTGGGGTTATCATGCAGGAACATCACACAAATGCCCTGAGTAGTACTCACTTTCTCAAACAAAACCAAAACTCATAAACCTACTAGCAGCAGAGCAGGGAAAGCTTTTATAGAATTTCAAGGCACAAAAGCCAAAGCAAGATTCAAATATAAAAAGCTCTCTACACACACACACACATACACACGCAGAGGGTGGCTCAATCTTTGCCTGCAATGAAGTCTAAACCCCAGCTCTTCTTGAGGGTCATAAAAGGAACAGCGCACACACACAAACCCAAGGTGCGGTAATGATAGTATCTTTTACCAAACCATTCTGAACAGAAAACCCAATCCTTGATTCTAGCAGAGCAAGTAAGAAAAGCAAGGAAGCAGGAGTTTCAACTAACCTGAGGCTAGCCACAGTCTGATGAAGGCAACCCAACTCCCTTCTTCCTCTCTGTTTCTATTTGCACCCGGAGAGATTTGGGTCTCTCAAATATCCTTCTGCGTCCGTCTTTCCTTCCTGTACATCTACCCAACCCACTTTCTTCTTCTTGTGTTGGATGATTCTCTTGTTGGGTGAGTGTTTCTCTCTCTCTCTCTCTCTCTCTCTCTCAAGAAATTCTTGCAACTCTATTTTTATATATGAGAACCTCTTGTCATGGGTTCTCTCTTATTTATTTTGAAGCTTTTCTCTTCTTATGGATGAAGATGATGATGAAGATGATGATGATGATTCTTGCACTCCCTTCTAAACCCTTCTTCCCTTCACTTGGTAAGTACTTTGGCCTCATGAAGAAGTAGGTATGTTGAATGACACAGTTTGATGGACATCATATTTTGTGTGGATATTTCTAAAGATACTGTATCTTAGGGGTTTTGTGCCTTTTCTTTTGCTGCCTCTTTCGTGGTTGTTTGGACAAGTGTTGTGTGGGTATATTTTTCACCTGTATCTACTTATCAGGTGTGTATATATATATACTAGTTTGAACCCCCCATGCCTAATGCACAGGTGTGTTATTTCAACAATGTTTGGTTCATGTTTTAGTTTTTTTTAAAAGCTTTTATCTTTTTTATTTTTTATTTTCATGTGTTTTCTGTTTTTATTATTATTTTTTATAATAAAAATAAAGTGTTTCTTTTTCACTTTTGTATTTTTGTTTATTTGGATGCAAGTTTGAAGTTTGGAGAAAGAAGACACACCTCATTCTTTTTCAAGTAGGGCTTTTCTTCATTATTATAAGTTTTATTTTTTCTTATTTTCTACTCTTTATTTGGTTTCTTCTTTTTTGTAAATTTTTTCTCTTTTAAAATTATTTTACTGTATTTCCCTTTCCTTGTTTCATTTGTTTCCATTCCTTTTTTATAGTTTTTGTGTTTTTACTTTTTTTTTGTTTATGTTTGTTTCATGTTTTAATTATTTCTATTCTTATTTTGTCTATCTCCAAATTTTTTCTATTTTTATGCGTTTATTTATTTTGTTTCTGTTTTCTTTTTCAAAAAAATTCTAGTTTTTCTAATATGTTTTATAATAAAAATAATTGACAAAATACTTTTTTATTTTTGTTTGATTAGATGCAGGTTTGAAGTTTGGAAAAAGAAGACAAACCTCATTTGTTTTTTCAAGTAAGGGTTGTTTTCTCTTTCTTTTGCTCTCTGTTTTGTTTCTTATTTTTTGTCATCTATTTTTTAATTTACTTTTAAGATTATTTTACTGTATTTCCCTTTTTTGTTTCATGTTTAAGTGTTTAAAAAAAGTTTCTAATTGTTAAAGTGTTTTTCTGTTTTTATTTTTTTCTAGTTTTTTCCCTTTTTAAAAAATATATTTGTTCCTGTTTTTTCTTTTTTTGTTACAACTTTGTTTCATTTTATTTATTTAATAACTTGTCTTCTTCTTTTTTAATTTGAAATTTCTTGTGTTGTTTTAAAAATATTTCTTCTCTTGTTTCTCAAGTTTTTTTTCAACAATTTTTACTTTTCTAAAATTAGTTTTTAGCTTTTGGCAAATTGCAAGACTACAGGAGTTTTTCGGCCTTCACATTGTAGAGGATTATTATACGATGCCATCCATGGACGGATGATGGGACGGATGGATGGACGGATTAAGGGGAAGCTTCACGACGTCCTTTACTATATAAGATATATTTTACACACACACACACACACACACATATCTGGTATATGATATAACATAACTTATTTTCTCAACATTGATAGATATATCCTAAACTTATGCATACCCTTCTTGCACATGCAAAGGAATTTTAGAACCTATTCATACCCATTTTGCCGGTCTCCGACTTGTGTATATCCAAAGATGGATATGTTTTATAAATGAATAACTATAGATTGTATAGATTGGCATAGCTGGGTAAATAGGGTCTGGTAATACCCGCACAATATTGGTTTGTACAAGTGTTGGGTGGTTCTTTAAAAAAATTTATATGCTGGCCTAGCCAAAAACCCTACAATGTTGACAAGATTAATGGGTGCTGCCCAGCACCAGCTAAGTGTATATATGCTTATTATAAGTATGTTTATGAATGGTCTCGGTGTAACATAGCCTTTGAGCTTTTGCATGCAACTGTATTAATGTACATTCTACTACAGGCTTGTTCATATTATGAGAATTTGATTACAAGATGAAACAATAATATGTGGCTCTTGACCTTGAGAGAATAAGGGGAATACGGAACAAGAATAAAGATTCATACAAGCTGATGCATACTCCACTTGGCAACAAAAAAGTTCTGGTTGCCAGCCCTTGATAAACTCAACCCCAGTCAACAGGCTATCCATGATGAAGCCTGGAGCACCTGTCCCTTCACTGATAAAACACTCTTAACAAAAACAGAAGAGTGAACAATGTAATTAGACAATTTGTATAGTGACCTTTTCTCACTTTCAGCTCTTCTCTCATATCATAACTCTGGTAGAAGAAGAATGAATCTCCTGTCCTTTGAAGGCAGCTGTCCATGAATGAACATACTTCTCAAAAATCTGTCCCACACCATCTGTTAACAAACTGATTCAACTTAGTACAGTAAAACTCCCTATTTCTGAGGGCAAAGCTGGGATGGACATGAAAAAGACAAACCAAAATGGGTGACGGCTGAAACTTGCAGGCTATAAAAGCAGAACTCTTGATGCAGAACTATTTTACAGAACTAAGAACAGAAATACATTAAAACTCGCCAGTGATATCTAGCACCCAATGGTTTGAAACGCATGGGGCTGCCTGCAACCACAGGCGAAGTTTGATGCAGGCTTTTTCATGCTATGTTCCCAGGTCAGTTCTGACTCTCATCTATCTCCTGAATTTCAAGGTGAAGGAGTTCTTCACCTCATGGTGCAGGGTCAGAAATGACTTGACAAGAAGCCCATCCATGGAATGTGACCACTTTCTTGCCTCCTGATGCTTCAAATATGGTCTCCAGCTTTTTCCTCAGCCTTTGCATATGCTCTGGGAGCCTGTGGCACAGAAATCAAGAGTAAAGTTCCACACACACAAAAGTTTAATTTGAAGTTCCTCTCAAAGTTGTGAAACTGCACACCTGTTGCTTCATAACCAAAGCCAAACAAAATTGAACCCTCCTGGTAGCCCCATCCCTTCATCTGCTTGATAAGTCATGGAAATAGTACCATGCATGAAGAAATGAAAGATGTGAAACTCCATGTTGCACCATTAATTAGGGCCAGGAGATGACAATTTTTTTTCTTCAAAGAGAGAGTGCAAATTGAGGACATGGTACTGACACAGAGTTCATGACAGGCCACTGAAAACCCATATTGTCAAGACATCTATTAAACTTAATATTCATACAGAACTTTGATAGCCCAACATGGATGCTAGTAAAAACTTAATTTTTCAATCACATGGTATATGATCTCTCATTGGAAGCAAGGGTTGTTAACCCCCCAATGGATAGTTCCTGTAGTTGCCAATTTTGGGTCCCTACTCTTCCATAACCACATTTCTTCTTAGTACCCAATCATCTACCTAGAAAACTTGGCAAAGAATGAACCTTAAAAAACACATATAAGGGAATAGTATCCATATCGTCACATATATACCAGATTTGCAAGAACATACTAGTTTGATCAAGGGAGTTTATCAACATTCCAACCCCCACCTTTCAAACAACCCCAGAACTACCCATGTTCTAGACCCTTGTTCAACCCTACTTTTCCAAGTGTGAACAATGAGGGTCCCACCTAAACCCTAAACCTCCATTTCCAAACACACACAATTCATATCAAAAACCTCATCTCAAGCACCATGACTCATGAGGGGTTGAACCCTCAAAGCTATCCAAATTACAGCCGAGCCTCCTTCTCAACATAATGGCCAAGCCAAAAGTGGAAGGCCATTATGTTGAAAGGAACCCAAGAAGGTTGATGATGGTGTAGGTCAATAATCAGTACGCACCCCAACCATACACTTCATCTTGGGTGGAGTTTTGGCACTCACTTGGGAGAATGCAAGAAGGCACCACAATTGCCTCCTGTTGAATTTCTTTTTCTTTTTTGTTTTGGCATGGTTGATGAAGAGCATGGAGCCTGAACATGGTGAGACCATCTCTTATGTCATGGGAACAAAGTAAAGAAAGGTGGTAGTGGAGCGATGGTTCCCAACGTAGCAAGCTCCTTCAATTTGGCCTGATACATCAAGTTTAGATGACAAAGATTTAGTCCCAAGTGCTTCATGGTCTTCAATCAAGGCAAAGGTAAGTAGGGCAGAGACAATGTCAATTGTTTGCTACTGTTGGGCATTGTGGGCATCTAGGGTCATGAGCCCAAGCAGTGCTGACTGCAAGCACCAAGGCAATGGAATTGGCTAAAGCTATGGAGAAAGTTTGAGAGTAGTCTCCATGGCAATTTTCAGTTTGACAGGCCTGCACAAAATGCAAAGCAAACAGGTTACATACAAAACCAAATCCAAATTGCAGCATGCCAGCCCTAAACAATAATTGAATTGAACAAATTTCAGAACAACTGAAGCTAGCTGAGGGAAGAGTCACAACTACACAGCAAGGAGTACAGATGAAGCCAAGAGTTATGCAAGGGTCCAACTGATTAATTGACCAAAGGAAACCACATTGATCAAGAGGACAATCCATACAATGCAAGGCTGATGAAGATGCATGAAATTCACCACATCAAAGGGAGATCATTTGTATGCAAACTTAAGTGCATAGCATAAATTGAATCAGGAGATTCTTGGCACAAACAGATGGGGGGAAAATGAAAGGATTTGATAACTAAACTGAGTTGCCTAAACAGAATAACTAGACCTCATTACATCTCACTAAGCACTTGAAGGAGCTAATGTCACGATTGACTTTCTACAAACTTTCCACTGTGAGAAAGAGCTTCTGCATACCTGAATGGTGACAATGAAAATTCAATGTCATGAAAACAGCAACCTGCCATATAGCCTGCACAGACAAGGATGTTCACAATTGTCAACTACTTGATGTAAGGCAAGCTTTCAAGGCTAAAGAAGATGATTACAGTCATTTTAATTTCACAAAATTTCCCATAAAAAACAACTCAAATGAAAAGAAACAGTCAAGGGTGGGAGAGAACATGGATCTGAAGATAGTTCACCATGTCAAATTCATGATCAACAGCTCCCAAAAAGAGGCACACACTGCACACCAGTGATCTGCTTGGCAAAAACCCTTGCAGAAAGATGTTTCAAATCCCTATCCAGCTTCACATCATGCCACAGCTGAAGAAGTCCTCGCCCCACAACTGCCAATTATCCTTTTTCACCTAGAATCTGAGATTCATGTTGATAGCTTTGCCTGCGAATATGTTCTGTTGTCACCAATCCACCTGCAGATATATTTGCCATAGAAATTAAAGACACAGGTGAATTGCTGATTAAGTTACATGAAGAAAAGTACAGTTTCAAAATTGCTTATATATCCAGGTCTTCAAATCTTTAAACAAGATGATTTGAACAGTTCATGCTCAGGGTGTTTAGAACTCATGAAGGAGATATTTTGCTCAGTCAAGACTATTGAGGATCTCAGAGGGAGCAAGAGAAGTACACAACACCTAAGAATGTGTCACATGTCAAGTTTGAACATTCGTCTTGTATTCACCATATATCACTGTTAGCCCCTGCCCATGCACCCAGCCTACACCAGTTTTTGTGGCCCTTCCTTTCGGAATGTGTGCATGTGTGTCATAGCATGATTCACAAGCAATTTTCTCTTGTATTTTTGACTAACCATATGCTCTATCCCCTTTTTTCGCTTCTCCCCAAATACCCTACTTGCCTCAAACGTGTAGGGTGCATTTTCTTCCTCACCCAAAACCACCCACTTGCCTACCATTGTAGGACTTGTAGTTGTACATATGCCATACTGCATAAGATCAAAACGAGCAGCTGGATCCCAAACTGTTTTCTCTAACAATTGAGGATTAAAGAATAAAAAATTGTAAGCTAGAGTGGATAGTCTGTGGTCACTGGATTCATCCCTAACCCTAAAACCATTTAATACTCGTAAACCTCCAATTTCATGACTCTGTTCTACCAAGGTTGTTCGCGTAGCTGACACGTTCCTGTTCCCTTTAACCATGAAAAAGGTTCTAAAACCGGCTTCAATATCTATGTTTAGTGGTGCTGGAGTAGAACTTGAACTAGACGTGATGCTAGTTTTGGCATCTGTATTGGCATTAACAACACCATACCCTTCGTCAAGAGCAGTAGTTGTTGCTAAACCCCCTAAAGACATCGAAAGGTTGTTATGGAACCATCCAAATCGATCTGGATTTTTGTCATCAATCTGCAACCCAGTGTTGTGGAGAGAAAATCGAACATTAGTCCTTATTGATATCTCCTTTGATGCATTTGATTTTGTAAAATGGAATACAAACTTGGGCTTGATGGTTGATTCCAATAAGTTATTAATTTCCGGTTTACCATCTTCAAGTTGAGCAGACTCATCCCAACCTCCAGCTGGGGCATACACTATGACTTCTAGTGATCCAGAAAGCAGGTTGTCTCCTCCAGCTAATTCCGTTTCTTCTTGCTCATTAGCATGGACATGATTTCCAATAGCTACATTGTCTTGAAATTTTAGAATGTCATCATTGTCTTCGTTGACATTGCCTTCCTTTTGAGAATTCCCAATGCAGCTTGAGGTGCCACCTTCATCATGTTGAGAATTTCCAGGTTCCTGATCATGGACAAAGGTCTCTATGGTTGAACCTCTATTGTGGTCTGCAGTAACACTGACAGTGTTCGGTCCAGGTTCATATTTTTGCCTTTTTGGGCTTTTGGAGAAACAACACCAATGTTCCCAACAACATAAATCAGAACTAGCATCATTTTCATCATTATAATTGTCAATTACACTAACTCCTGCAAGATCTGTGGTGATTGTCTCTGGGTGCTGATCACCCTCATTTGGCTCATCTGGACCTCCTCCATTGCCAATACCAATAGCACCAGCAGTTGTATTCAAGACACCATGTTTGTTATGTCCTACATTCCCAGTATCTTTAGGATTCTCCAAATTGTCTTGTCCAGACTCACATCCTCCAATGTTGCCTTGTATAACAGCATCTGTCCGACTACAGTCATGTGCACGATCTACATCATCCCTTGAAGCAAAATTGAACCTTGGTGCATCCATGATATCTTCTTGTGCTAAATGATGACCATTACCTTCACCAACAAGGTCAATGTGCGTAAGTTGACCTTTTTCCAGCATACCAAAAAATCTCCTCAAACCCCACAAAATAGGTCTTATTGTGTCTTTCAACACCAGGCTATCTCTGTGTGGAGCTTGGACAGTCCCATGTGTACCACTAAAAGCTACACCAAATCTACGCACCATATCTTGATCTGACAAGATCTGTTCATGACTTAATTCATCTTCATCATGATCAAAGTGCAAACATGTTTGCACTGAAACTGTGTCAAATAATGTGGGGGAGCTATTTAAATGCCACGACTTGGGCTAATAGTTATGGCTGGCCAATCAGAAGGGGGCACTTGTCGTGCTGAGCCATGTGGAAATTTACTAGTCTAGCTTAAATTTAGACTATTTTAGCCTTATTTTTGGGGCTTCATATGGCCACTAAGAGGCCTCACTCAGAACGGTCAAGGTACCAACATGAGTGCTGGTTCACCCATGCCATGTAGTGAGGTAGTTTGCGTGATAATTATGAAACGTGCCCATGGCAGCTGCTCTCACTGCACCAATAGCCAGCCAGGGCACCCTTCCACATCACTGATGGAACCTCTGTTTTTTCTCAAGGTTAGAAAAGAATATTGCCCCCAGAGTTTCACCGTCCTTGGTTTGACCTCGAATGTGGCGAATTGTATTCTGAAATTAGAAAAAAGTGTTGTGGATGTTGTTGAAGGCTGCCCCTGGCAATTGTGGTGGGGGCAGCTGCTATGGTTGTTGTGGTCAGCACATTCAATACTATGTTCGTAAATTGTATCTGTATTCTTCTCATGTACAGTGTACAGGCCATTGTACTGATGCCGGTCAACGTATGAGTTTTCAATATTAGTGAGAAATTCGAGTCCGGTAATTTGAATGCTGTTGGAATGGGTACAGAAACCCAATAGTCAACGAGTTAGTAAAATGAATTCCTAATGAAATGGGTACTGAAGACCAGTGACTACTTAGTAAAACGAATGGTATTGGAGTAGGTGCAGTAGAGCAGTGATTGGTAAAACAAAAATGCCGTTGGAATGGGTGCAACGGAACAGAGCTATGAGTTTCTTTTTAATTAGTAGTTTTGAGAGAAGAAGAAACAAGGAAATTATAGCTAGTGAATTCGTAATTACCTTTCCAGGCTTTTCATCCGCGATCCAGTAGCCATAAACCACGAGTCCACAAGACGCCAAGACAGAAATCTAGATTTCCGATGAATTCATAATAGCACTGTCGTTACTGCCAGCTTTCTTTCTGAACAAATTTGTGATCAGTTGTTGCCTGTGATCAAATTGTCTGACAAATCTATTTTCCTTCCAACTGCAATCCCATGTCAACTCACCAAAGTCAGCAGCGTCAGAGGAGCTCGGCCAAAGCGAAGTCGAGATTAGAGTATATAGGATGAGGAGTCACGACAGTGCAAGAACCTTATCTTGGTCGAGCGACTGAACTCTCAAGTCAAATAGAGTAGACCGATTCGGCTGCCACATCGTAGTACGAGCAACCAGATTACAGCGGCGCGCTAGAGCTGACATTAGCTGATGTTTTTTACGAAGGCAACCTCGTTTTGCATAGGCTTAAGCCTGCCGGAATCAAAGATCTATCTACTTTCCCAGAACAAGCTAGTACTTGAGAACAGAAGGGTGTGGCGTCGGGAAGCCGACCTCACGAGATGACACGATTCGGATGACGCACTACGAGTCTAGAACTCGTTGACATTTATAAATGCCAGTGGATCGATCCTCTGTCAATCGTACAAAATAAATAATCCCAAGTATGACCGCAATATATATGGAAGTCCTGTATAAGTCAACAAACTTTGGTGGACCCTCATCTGTGATGTCAGTCCAGTTGTGACAACAGCATTTCAACCATCCTCACCACCTGCATCATTTGTTGCCTCACCAGGAAAGCTCCAGTGTAATCTCTTGAGTGCTGTTGTTTTGGAGGCTCCGACATTACCATTCATAGCTAGATTCGAGATCTATTTATATGTGCATGATTTCCGTGAAACACAGGCATTGCAGACTAGGCCAAACTCAAGTCAATAAGATGATCAGCTCTGATCGAAAGAATCACTGCAGTGCTATCTAACATCTTCTCCTCTCTCAACTCTCTGAACTGCCAGCTAGCTAGGGCTACCTTCAAGATCTGACGAGCTCCATCTTTTTTTCTACAGCTCCATCAGTCTTGGACCAGCTCGTGTACTGGATTCACGCACCTCTCAAGAGTTTTGAGGGGCTGAAGGAGATCTCTCTGGCAGCTGAACTCTCCCACTCGAATGCAGCAGCGGGATATTACCAGCAGCTCTGTAGTTATGGCTCCAGCTAGAATTACGTGCGTGATGCAGCTAGACTTGTTTCGAGTTTACAAGGTCATCGCTATACTAGTGGCCTGCATCTGCACGAGCGATTTCACTGCAGCGCAAACGACCTTTATT
The DNA here is from genome assembly GCA_963920785.1 of Sphagnum contortum. NCBI lineage: Eukaryota > Viridiplantae > Streptophyta > Sphagnopsida > Sphagnales > Sphagnaceae > Sphagnum > Sphagnum contortum. Next base: position 1,998,916 of record OY987282.1, on the reverse strand, counting down.
TCACCGGATGTCCCAAGTGTGCCAGTGGGTCTTACATTAACAGTAGCGGATAGAGCTTCGTCGCTGCCAGCAGTGCCGTTGCAGACCAACAATTTCATGTTCTCACTAGAAGGGGGTCCTTGCCGGCTGACCATACGACATCTGTACTCGAGCTTAACGTCGTGGTTACTGTGGAACGCCAACTACTTCGTGAAACCGCTTCCGCCCGCGCCCGGCAGAAAGTGCACTCTCAAGTTCACCACCACGGGCGATCTGCAGCTGCTGGCCGGGAACACTCTCATATGGCACAGCGGCACAGCTGGGAAGGGCGTTACCACCATGAGCCTGGCGACTGTGGGCGATTATGGTAACTTGCGGCTGCTCGATGCCAAGAACCGCACAGTGTGGCAGAGTTTCGACTATCCTGAGTTTGCCATGATTCCCACCCAAAAATTCAGGTTTCTCTCATTTTCTCTGGCATCGATCACAGACGTTTCGGCACGATCAATCTCCATGTGCAAGCTGCTTGTTTTCTGGAGTTGGGCGCACTAAGGGTAGAGCTGTGAGATGACTGTGAGCACAGCTATTTAATGGAAAAGAATCTGTGATCACAGCAATCTAATGGACAGATGTTCTTATACTGCAATGACTTCAAGCGGCATACCAGTATTGTTGTGTGTGATGCAGTGCTATCTTTTGATTGATCGTGTGGTGTTCAGACCTGGCCAGACGTTGGTAGCACCCACTACTCTCCCGACGGGTGCATTCTCAGGCGGCGTGTACAGCCTGGAGTTTCAGAATGGCGACCTTCGCCTCTATTCCAACTTCGGGAGCGGGCCTAAGCTTTACTGGAGCCTCCAACGGAAACTGTTTCACGGCGACCTCAGCAGCGTGGCATACGCGGGTACATACTCAACATAATGAATCCCAGCTTGTGATTTCTACTCTGTACTACTGTTTGCATCCCACTCTAGTGCGCAACCCTAGGCTAGTAAGCGTGTAGACTTCATGAGAAATTGACAGTGGGCGTTAGCAATTGCCAGTATCATATATAAGACTATTAGTTCGTACTGAGAACGGTGTCATTGTGAATGACTCATATAGCTAAGGTTTCATGTCCCAGTAGCTATGTACACTACAAGAGAATGCGGTTTTTTTCACTCAAAAAGCAGATGCTCGGGACATATGTGTGAGGTAAACTTTGTGGTTTCATCCATTACAATGTACAATATGATGGGTTTGTTGTGAGATTAAAATGGTAATTTGACATTAGGCAATGGCACATATTGGTACCTGGTACAGTATAGTAACTCCACATAAGCTGCTGCTCATCAGGGCAGCAAGTTACCTACAACAATCCGTTGTGTACTATTGCAGTACTTCAAAGTGTTTGCCACCAAACAAGCATTTCCAGTTCTCTCAGAATCGACAATGGAGATTCAAGATGTCTACTTGGGACTGAGAGAGTTTCTTGCAAGCTACTAGAGCCACTCAATGCAAGAAACTGTTACTAATTGGGTGGGACGACGTTGTTGGGTTCATCCTGTAATGTGCAGCCATGGTCCCTAATGTCGGAGGTCTGGGCCTATTCAGAAGCGACGGGTCGATCGTCTTTAGCACCCCTGCAATCCCACCCTTTGATTCCAATGCACACGACAACTACTTGAGTGTGGATGCCGATGGCAATCTACGCACTTACTTTCTAGTCAAGGGTCACTTCTGGCAACCCTACTACCAGGTGTTGGAAACAGGCTGTGAGTATCCGAGCTTCTGTGGTGCTTACGGAACCTGCAGCAACAACCAGACCTGTACCTGCCCTATTTCCTTCAAGCCCATCAACGCCACGGACCTCACCCAAGGCTGTCGACCACCAGGTTCACCAATTGCCTGCAGCAGCAGCGGCCCAAAGAAGTTCCTCAAGCTCACTGGCTATGACTACGTTTACAATCAATACTCCCAGCCTCTTCAAGTCCCTGTGAGCAAATGCAACCAGCTGTGCTTGCAAGACTGCTCTTGTGTTGCCTACTTCTACTACTACAAAGCAAGCTCCTGCTTCCTCATTCATGGAGAGCTCAGAACCATCCAGAAAATTTCTGACTCCACTAAGCTAGCCTTCATCAAAGTTCAAGCATGAGATCAATGGACTAGAGCTCAGAATCATCCAGAAAACTTCTGGTTTTCTCTAAGGATTCATCAAAGTCCAAGTTTGATCATAAGATTAAATAAGGCTATTAATATATAATCAGCTTAAGTAAGCATGACCAATAGTTAATCAAGTTGTGTCATATACATATTTAGCGCCATAGTAGGGTTGATGCAATTATAACTTTTACACAAGGGTAAATTACTTATCCATCTTATCTTATATAGTAAAGGACGTCGTGAAGCTTCCCCATAATCCGTCCATCCATCCGTCCCGTCATCCGTCCATGGATGGCATCATATAATAATCCTCTACAATGTGAAGGCTGAAAAACTCCTGTAGTCTTGCAATTTGCCAAAAGCTAAAAACTAATTTAAAAAAAACTAAAAATGGTTGAAAAAAAACTTGAGAGACAAGAGAAGAAATCTTTTTAAAACAACACAAGAAATTTCAAATTAAAAAAGAAGAAGACAAGTTATTAATAAATTAAAAAAAGAAACAAAGTTGTAACAAAAAAGAAAAAAACAGAACAAATATATATTTTAAAAAGGGAAAAAACTAGAAAAACCTAGAAAAACAGAAAAACAGAAAAACACTTTAACAATTAAAAACTTTTTTTGAAACACTTTAACATGAAACAAAAAAAGGAAATACAGTAAAATAATCTTAAAAGAAAATTAAAAAATAGATGACAAAAAATAAGAAACAAAACAGAGAGCAAAAGAAAGAGAAAAAAAACCATACTTGAAAAAAAAATGAGGTTTGTCTTCTTTTTCCAAACTTCAAACCTGCATCTAATCAAACAAAAAAAAAAAAATTAATTATTTTTATCAGAAAACATATTAGAAAAACTAGAATTTTTTTGAAAACGAAAATAGAAACAAAATAAATAATTAAACGCATTAAAATAGAATAAAAATGAAGATAGACAAAATAAGAATAGAAAAAATTAAAACATGAAACAAACATAAACAAAAAAAAAGAAGTAAAAACACAAAAACTATGAAAAAGGAATGGAAACAAATGAAACAAGGAAAGGGAAATACAGTAAAATAATTTTAGAAGAAAAAAATTACAAAAAAGAAGAAACCAAATAAAGAGTAGAAAATAAGAAAAAATAAAACTTATAATAATGAAGAAAAACCCTACTTGAAAAAGAATCAAGTGTGTATTCTTTCTCCAAACTTCAAACTTGCATCCAAATAAACAAAAATACAAAAGTGAAAAAGAAACACTTTATAATTATTATACAAAAGAATAATAAAAACAGAAAACACATAAAACTAAAAAAATAAAAAAGATAACAGTTTTAAAAAAAAACTAAAACATGAACCAAACATTGTTGAAATAACACATCTCTGCATTAGGCATGGGTTCAAACTAGTGTTTAATAATAATTATACACATGTGCACATTGCATTGCACAAATTTTCAATGATTTTAGGAGCAAGGTTTTACATGGAATTAAACCAATTTAATAATGTATTATAAAATCATTATGAGAAAAAAAATGTTTTGCAACTAGCCTTGCAGCTTAGTTTTTGAACTGCACAAGACACTTGCAACTTACTATATTTATGTGTCATGAGTGCTAACGGACAAAATGCATGAGTTATAGAATTGTAATTCACCATATGAACAATATAACTCATTCTAACTCAATTGCAACTCTATCAAAACAACTCATTCAACTACTACACAACTCTATTATAAGTATAATCATGATGTCATGCTAATGTCATTAATTTTCATCCATTAATTAAATCTAACACATGGCACTATGAAAAATTTTGGACATAATAATTATTATTATTTTGAAATATCAATCTCCATCGTCCATTATGATTATTAGTGATGGTTCAAAATTATGACATGTGACACAATAAAAAATTACCACATGACATATTAATTATATTTTGGAAAAACTAAAACATAAATATCTATTTTTATAGGTAGGTAGGTTATACATAACCATAGGTAGGTAGGTTGGTAGGTTTTAAGACCTACATACCTATGTATTTACTTAGAATCTACCTACTTACCTAAATATGAAGGTAGAAAAATAGGACCTATTTTATTACTTAGGTAAGTAAGTAAGTAGGAAAGCAGAAGACTAAATGAACTAAAGAATAACCATGAAATTTTATTTTTTAATTTTATGTTTTTTTAGGTTAATTTTTTTTTTCAACTCATCCCAAAATGACACATGTATTTTAATGCGAGAACATCATAAAAAAAACCTTCTTTATATAGTTTGTAACATTGGATTTGAAAACAAATTATATGAGTTTAATTTTCAAACTATTCTTTAGTTGCAAATTGAGTTGTAATTGAGTTGCAACTATAACATCTAAACACTCAAGGCAAGCCAGATCCAAGGGGAGGGTTCCATTGTTTCTAATGCCTAAACAAAACTTGAACCCCTCTTACCAAACATTTGGCACATTAAAAATCATAAAAAACATATCTAAATTGAGACAATTACGATCCCCCAAAGTAGAGGGGGTCAAAAACTCAAAAAAACAAACCACAAAACATTATATAAAGCCAATTTCCGAACATCGAAAAAAAATCCTTGTATGTTTTTTTATTGTTATTAGAGTTCAAAGATGATTTGTAAACTTTAAGTGGCACTTTTATAACATTTTAAATTGTTTAAAATGGACAAGAAATCATAAAGTTGTGATGTTTGAAAGTAGGAACCTTAGAGGTCCAAATAGAGAATTTTATTTTTTTTGGTAAGTTTGAAAATTTATTTCTTTTCTAATTATTTTTTCATTACTCCTTTTCCTTTGCACTTCAAAGATGATTTATAGATCTTGAAGTAGTGCTCCCAAAACATTTAAATCATTCAAAATGAAACACACATGAAGAAGATATAAATAATTGATGAATATATATCTTTATTAAGTTATAAGTAATTGTATTATAATCATAATGTAGTTGAACAATAGTACTTTAATAGTGATGCATTAATGCCCATATTTATTGTATAAATGGGAATCATAATTGATTACTAGTTACAAATGTATTTCACAATGGGTGGTGGAAATGTGGACATGTGGTATGATTGCATCATAATAGTGACATACGAAATACGCGTATTTTTCGAAGGTGCTAAAAAATAAGTATTTTCAAGTATTTTGAGCAGACATTAGCTGAATAACATATGATGAGCAAAGCGCTGAGCAAGCTGAGCTTAAGTTGTGCCCAAAGCTGTGACCATCTTGAGCAGACATCAGCTTAGTAACATACGATTAGCAAAACGCTGAGCAAGCTGAGCTGAAGTTGTGCCCAAATCTATGACCATTTTGAGCAGACATCAGCTAAGTAACATACAATGAGCAAAACGATGAGCAAGCTGAGCTTAAGTTGTGCCCAAACCCTTCTTAACCAGCTTGAGCATAGGCATACCTTGAATAAAACTGCACACTAGTTTTAAGGTCTAGTCCTTGTCGAGCTTGCAATTGGTTTCAAAGATGATCGAAAACATTTGAAACAATTTTACACCTACTTCCGAAACAATGAACAAAGACAACGATGATCACGTAAGCTCACCTTTTACAGAAGTGCATCGCGTCCCCTTCTTGTTCTCGCTCTAATTGTCGTTTGGCTCTTCTTCTTCCATCCAACTAACCATCTCTTCCTCAAACTCAATGCTGTTCACTTTATGTGCTAGGCGCAGGTCTGAGAAGACATACATTAGATCTAAGCTCTTTGTGGGGTCAACCTGTTTCACTTTTTCAAATGGATGAAATCGTAAGTGCTCCAGTTGCGTTCGCACGCTAAGGCTGCAGAACATTGGCTGAGGACCGTCACACCTACTATCTGAAGCTCTGGAACTTGTTGATCCCACTGTTGCCAAAATTTCCACCTAGGCATCGCTTTCATGGCCGCTTGAATGTCGGGTCTGCTAAACAAACCTTCCTGGTTTCTAAATTGTGCTAATTGTTGCAGGGCTTTTGCTTGATCGTCTACATCTAGGACGAGCTTCTCTAGGATGTTCAAAAACCCTTGCATCACTTTCGCATTCTGGTCATGTCCATATTCTACTGATTGGAATTTCGGCTCTAGAATAAACCCAGCTGAATGCATATCTGAATGCAAGTATTCCCAGCGCTTGCGCCAAAGCTAGTTGATCTGCTCATACTTGACAGCAGAAAGTTTCATCCCCGGATGCTATTCGCTCGTTCCCTCCTTGAGCGCCCCCAGCTCCTCGCCAATCAAGAACATGGCATAGTAAACCTTTCCCACAATTGGAACACCCTTGTCACATTGGCGCAAAAGGTAGACTATCGATTCTAAAACAGCCAACAACTCCTTCACACCCTTCCAGAATGCAACGGAAGTCAGGATGTCGTGCACCTCCTCTCCCTCCATCTCATGCGACGACTTCTGGTTCCACTCCCCCCAAGCGTCGCTAACCACAAGCTGCTGCAGTGATGCCTTCACCTCATGCATGCGCTGTAGCATGATGAAGTTGGTGGCAAATCTGGTCTCCCCTGGTTTCAAGAGCTCTAGCTTGGATAGGTTCTTAAAGAGAGCTAGACTCTTATGATGGTTTGTGATGAACTTCAACGTTGTTCTTGCCTCGGCTATGATGGAGGAGACCCAATCCAGCTTGCCCATGTCCTCGAGCAACAGATCTAGGCAGTGTGGGGTGCAAGGAGTAAATGTGTTATGGGGAAAGCGGGCTTCTAGCTTGCGACCTATAGCCTTGCAAACTGCTACACTGTCCATGCACACCTGGACCACAATCTCTGCCCCCACATCTTCGATTGCCTTGCCAACAACCTGCACAATGAAGTCTGCATCCTTGGTATTCCCACTTATGTCTACACTCTCAAGAAACTTCTCGCCCTTGGGTGTGACCATCAAAAGATTGAGAAGAGGCCTATTCCGAGTGTCTGACCACCCATCGCTGGTTATGGTTGCCTTGTTGTTCCGCGCTGATGCCATAAATGACTTGAGTTCTATTACCACCGATACCTTTTCCTTGTTTAGCAAGGTGGTACGAAGAGATACAAAACTTGGCAACTTGTTCTCGCCAAAATCAGCGGTAGCTTCAACAGCTACCTTGAAATGAAGGTCATTGATCAGGCGGAAAGAAAGACCATTGCCATAAAAGGCACGACCCCACAAAGCATCTACTTTAAACTTATCTTGTTTTCCAAAGGCAGCTTTGAGAGTGTTCTACTTTTTGGTGGGGCCTTGCGGGAGAACAGCTGCAGCCTGATCCAGATCTTGCACCTTTCGTTTTTGCGTTTCTTATTCTCTTTTCGCCTAATCAATATCCTGAAGCTGTTTTTTGAAGGCTTGGGGGCATTTGGTGCACTTCTTGACTCCACAAGCCACCTAACCCAAGAAGTGGCCCCGGATTCTTGTGGCACCCCCCCAAAACACAAGCTCATAGTGCCCACACTTGACTTGAAAGTTCCCCCCCGCTTTCTCAGGTTCCTGGAGGATGGTGACCTCGGTCCACTCGGGTCCTTTCTCCTTCCCCATTCCAAAGGTCACCCTGCTCGATTGTAGCATGAAAGAAATTTAATGTTATTACTTAGTATCAGATCCAGACTTACAAGTTGCAACAGTCTGATTCCGAATGCTGTCAGTGTCATGGCTAAGCCATCCGAGTCATGGCCAATCAAAAGATTTATCCGCGAAACCTTTTGATCCTAGACCGTCCATATTTGGCGGGGTTCCGAAATGAGCACCGTGAATATCAAGCATCGATAGGTGATCTTGTTACTGCAGAAATCGTCAATTTTGATGGCGAAAATGTAACTAGGTTGTTAACTATTGTAGAGTCTAGCAGACTGCAGTTTTTGCGACTCGGTAATGGTTCTTTGCATAACCTTTACCACTCTGCGTATTTTGGGTCATATTTTTAAAAAAACCCAAAAAAACATATAATACACGTATGTTTGAATCGAATTGAGCATATGTCACTACTATGGATTGCATGTGTGTACATTGTACATTAGTTGCAACATAGTTGTTGTTTTAGTGGCACATTTACAACAATTCTAAAATAATTGTGACATGTAATTACAATGCAATTCTTGAAAAAGTCAAACATGGTTGTCTATATGTATGTATGATGTTATAAATTATTGTATAGAAGACCCATTTTCAAATCACTTATAACTATAATATAAATAACTAATTTTTTGACTTGATAATTTATTTATTAATACATCGTATTTCTAGGGGAATAATTGCATAATAATTGTAATACTTAAGGGATAATTGCACAATAGTTGTATATGAATTGTTTTTTGAGTTTTAGTTGCAAGGTAGTGTGGTTTTGATAATTACAATTTCTCATAGTGAATATTTTAAAATAGTATGTTATTTACTTTAAATTTTTGAAAAAACTTTTCTTACCAATATTTTATGGCAAACCTTTTGGAACACGTCATGTGGTATTAAAATTCCAATGCAAAAGTTTTGATCCAAGGTGAACATGTGTTTCATACAATGGCCAAATTTGGCAAGCAAAAACCATATGCAACAAGTGAGGTTTGAATAAACCTTATTTTTGAATGGATGGCCCAACATGATCATGGGATTCAAATGGAGGATACCTAAGGTGAATCTGGGAGGATCATGAAGACTAAATGGAATCATTTCACCAATAGGATCACGAAAAAGTCCTTATGTGGGTTTTTTCACCATTGAACAATTAATGCACTTAATAGGATCACGAAAAAGTCCTTACGTGGGTTTTTTTCACCATTGAACAATTAATGCACTTAATGAATGTGAATTTTAATTTCACCAAGTTGGCCAAGGTTTCAAAGATCAAAATATTCAGAGGGGTTTTCTTTTAATTAACTTGGAAAATAATTCTTTCCAAGGACCGATAGGACAAATTACCTTGGTGGAAAACAACAAATGATCATGTTGGTGAAACAAACATTTAAAAAAAAAATGTACCAATTAGATTACCTAATGTTGATTTTTTATGAAAACCCTCATTTGATCTTGAGCTATTATCCAAGAGAAGTCAAATGTCAAAATAGTTTAATAAACTACTAGACTATTATATTTGAAAATAGGGAAAAGTAGAACTACTAGACTTAAATCTTCAAAAGGAAAATCTTATAGTAATTAGGTAATCTAAGTAGGAACATAATGGAACAAACAACATTAAATTATGATCTACTATGAAAGGGTTTTGCTTTCAACAAAAGGTTATTGGAATCTTTGGTACAAAATCTAGCAACAGCATTTAATATTTAAAGAGTAGGAAATACTCTTACTATTTAGAAAATTAAACAAAAAAGGACTTTCACTTGGAATGCTACTTAATAAAAATTCATATGCAAAAAACCCCATGTTGATAGCTATTGCCAAGGGGATCTTAAGGACCAAAACATTTTAGTAATCCCTTAGGGCAACAATCTCAATGGTCATTATTGGAGGCATTTCTAGTGGGATTGAATACTAATGGATAGAGCAATTTCAACACATATTTGGACCTAGGTAACACACACTCTAATAATGAAAATAACACAAAAAATAATGAAACTATTAACCTATGTTATTGTATTTGTTTCATAACCACACATTATAGAAGTATTAAAATATCACAAACTAGTTTAGTACCACTATCACAACCCTTTTTTAGGTCTAATTTAGATTCACACACATTATAGATTTACTAGAGATTTTCTACAACATAGTACTACTATTGCAACCTTATACTCAAGTTTGATTTATTTTATCACACTCACAACTCTATTAAAAAAAATCTAAACATGCATTATTTATCCAATTCCAATTCTCCGCCTTACACACAAAACAACCCCTTGAGTAGTCAAAAGGTACCTTATAAATACCTCCACCAAAAATGACAATCACAACCATGTAATCATCTAGAATTTTTCCAAAGTTAACAAGATTCTATTTGAATGGTTAAACTCAAGCCACCAAATTTCACCTAACACATTTGTGTAAAACATTAGTTAAAATAAAAGGAAACAAGTCAACTATCATTTTAAATCGTGAAAAGAGTGGCTTTTCAGTTGGTCCCACCTACTACCAATTACTTTGAATTACTGGAGTGTTGTAATTCAAATAATAAAATCTTAACCCAAACTTTTAATATGATAATCCAACCCTTAACACAATTAAACTAGAGTATTTTGAGATGTTAATATATTAGGGTGGATAAAAAATGACAACTTGAAAATTCATTAAAAAAGTTCATAATTGATTTATTTGGAGTGTATTTTAAGCACAATGAATTGGTTTGATTTTCAAATTAATTCAAATGATGTTTAAAGTTTACGTTTTTACATTTTCCAGAAGTTTGGACCACCATTTTAAAATGTTTTGAAAACAAGATTAATCTTGAAAAACATCAATATTTAATGATATCAAAATGGACTTTGCCAATGTGAATTTTTTTGAATGGAATATGATTAATATAAGCTTCATAAATGATTTTATTTTTTGACCTTAAGTGTTGTCAAATTTTGAAATATTATATGTCCCAAAGTTTCAAAAGTTCATACTAAAATCCATCTAGAATTTTACCATTCATTATTTTGTCGTATTTTTTGCATGGTTGAAAAACTTCATATGTTAGTTTCACATATAAATAATTTTATTTTTGTAATATCTTACAAGAGTTTAAGTTTTTATGCAAAAATGATTTGGACATCAAGAGAGAAAATGTATTTCATATCTAATTTGTTAGGATGGTGGTGATGTAAGTAAGGGGAATTCTTTTAATTTTGGAGGAGGAAAAAAAAAGGCTATTTGTAAATGTGAAAACATCCCCGATAAAATGGACATTTTAAAGATCTTGGTTATGTATTTGAAAAAAAGATTAAAATAACAAATAAATTCATCGTAAATTCATTATACATTGATCGGTTTCTTTTTATGATTAAAGATGAGATAACTTTTCATCATTAATATGCGTCCATTTTCAAATTCCAACTTATTTCAATTTTTTATAATGTGTTTATTGAAAAGCAAGATACAAATTTACCATCCATTTCTTTAAAATACTTTTGATTTGTTTTTTTGAGATTATATTTGTATAAGTGTAATAAAAGGCACAATTTTTTTAAAAATCATACATCTATCTATTTTGTACCATTTTATTATTTTTCATGTGCATGATATAGGGTACAATTGAATATCCTTTTTTTGGGGGGAGGCAAGGGTTTCTAGCCAAATACCTAGTGTACAATGCATTTTGCTTATTCCAACTCTACATGACCCTGTCTTTGAAAGTGCCAAAATTTTAGGAAATTCTTATTGTTATTGGCAAAATGAAAGAATGAAATAATAATAATAATAAATTGAGTAAGAAGATGTTGAAATAGTAAAGGTACTATAGAAGTATGTTACTTGACTTATTTATTCATATGCAAGCCCTCAATGTTGTGGTGGCCACCACCATTGAAATAGTGAGCATGGGGCCTATCATGGTACCATCAAGAATCAATGCTTTCTCCCTTTGGTGGGCACCTTTGTCTCACCTTGATTGGTAGTACCAAGTACCCATTAGAATAAATTGACTATCCATCCCCCTTCCCCTCATAGTTTAAAACCCTTTTTGTATAAAGACAAGGGTTATAATGTTAGTGTATTAATGTACATAGGGTGTTGAATAGGCTCATGTGTAGGTGTGTAGAAAAAATGTTGCAGCTCATGAAATTGCTAGATTTGGTAGTTTAATTTTTTATAAAAAACTTTTGGCCCTTGGGCACCTTCTCACAAGTTCTTTTTTAAAATTTTAAATTAAAAAAATTATATATATATATATATAATATAATAACATTAAAAGTTGTTTAACACATTAAATTTATTTTTTAGAGTTTGTTTGACATTTAACAAAAGTAAATTTAGCAATGATCAAAAACTTACAATAAGTATGGGTTTCAAACAAGCCAGCAAACATGTTCTAAGTCCTAACATGTGTGTCATTTTAAATTAAAAATTGGGCTTTGTGCTACTTCACATTACTAGTGAGAATCCATTGACATAAGGTCAAAATATTAATATATTTAAAAGCTACTTAAGTAAATTATTCGAAAAAAAGAGTAATTAGACATTGATAAATCCATGATCATATAGATTATTCATAAAATCATTTCAACTTTAATTGATTTTAGAATATGAATATTAATTTTTACTTAACAAAATATTAATATTTTTGACATTCATGATGTCATGTTTGAAGTTTTCATGTTAAGAATAAAATATTTTTGAATATTTCAAAAGATTTTATTTTCTTTCACCAAATTTGTTTCAAAGAAAAAAATTATATTAAATCACAAAATAATTTAATTCATGTAAAAAATGCCAAGGTAGTACAATATTAATAAATAGAATATAAATATGAAAATGATTCAATGTACAATAAATTATGCAATAAATAAAATGGATTGTTTTTTTCTTGGAAGTCATATTTGCATAAGGGACAATGATTATCAAATGAATTAAAAAAACATACAAACCATTTGATTTCATCTTGTTGTGTTTATTTTATGGTAAAATTTTCATCTTTTATTTTATTATGTACCCGGGGGGACACTAGTATTAAAAAATAAATATATGTGAGTAAAAATATAGGGTGCAAAATATTGGTTGTTGAGTAAAAATATAAGTTGACTAGTTAAAATCAACTTATCAATAGGGTACATTTTATTCAAATAATAAATTTAATTATAATATAGGATATGTAATAGTTTGAAATAATGGATTATAATTAATATAGGGTGGCTTTATTATATCTATATTACATAATTAGATAATAATAGGGTGATAAAAAATAGATTGGACAATTATCTAACACCCCTTGAAAATGGTTGTTTGACACACATAAATTCCAAACTTTACATTAAGGGTCCTCTAGGATTATGTACTATAAATAATAGTTCTAAAGGTTTAAATAAGTTATAAAGATGTTTTAAATTCATATAATTGGAAAGCACTAATTTTTATATTGTAAATTATTAAAGTTTAGTGTCAAAAAAATAACATGTGTAATGAGAACAATGTTGGTCATTTGCCCATATAATAATTCAAATTGAATATTTTACTAATGAATTTTCAAAAGAAACTAATGAAAAAATCAGAAACTTAATTAACCATGAATACATAAAAATATCATTTTTTTTAGTAGAAGATTGATGTAGAGATTTTTTTATATATTTATGATAAATGTTTTTGAGTTGTCAAGCATGTTATTATCCTAATATATTGTTAATAACACATTGTATGCCATCTTGTAACAATAATCAAATGGCATTTTGCATGCATAATTTCTTGTAAACATTCATAAATACTGGTTCAATTTTATTGAAAATTGATTTTATAAGACAACAAAATGTCAAACTTGGATTTCAAGATAATATTATTCACAAATATACCTTTTTAGTCATATTTAATCAATTTTTTTTGTATTGTTGCATCTTCAAATTGTTTTATCTTTTGTTTCATCTTGTTAAGTAATTTGACAAATAAGTAAATTTTTAATGTTTTGAATTTTTTCTCTCTTTTGAAAAATGAATATCCATGTCATTTAGAATATGCTTATTAAGGTATAAATGGATTGATATCATATGGTTTATGCTATATAATAATTATGTGAAGCATAAAAATTAATCAAATTATCAAAACACATATCAAAATAATCTTTTTAACTAAAAAACATATAAGAAAAAACATTGAAAAAAATAGTACATCTTTTTTTTTTTTGGTTCACAATTTTTTTGTTTCTTTTCACATAATGCACACATAATGAGGTGAATATCACTTTTTGTGTCACACACCAAGTAAGTGAATGCAAACTAATGTTGGGTAAATATCATTTTTTAAAGATATCTACCTTTTTTAATCTGTTAAATAAGGGTATTACAATTTTTTGTTATTCAGATTTTTAAAAAATCATATTAGATTTTAGATATTAGATTTTCACATTTTTCACTTTGACTTGAAGATTAATGTTCCTAGACATCTATCATTTATTTATTACCTGGGTATTAGTAATAGATCCAAACATCATACATTCCAAATTTGCTTACCAATTTTGTTGATTGTCAACTTTTTTTTGGGGTGAAATCTCTAAAAAACAACATCCTTTTTTAATTTTTAATTTTTGCAAATATTATTTTTTAAAATTAAAAAATAAAAATTTAAGAAAGTTACTATTAATTACAACTTTGTAAGCCTTTTGAAAATGTGTTCCCAAAATAGTTTAAAATTATCTAGGGATTTTTGCCACCCTAGCTGCATCAAGAAAATGAAAAAAATAAAAATAAAGTATAAAACTACAAAAATAATTTAATTAGTAACCTAACCTACTATCACGGACACCATAGTCTCTTGATGTTTACATCATCGTTTGCACCAACATAGTTACTTACATCATTGTTTACATCATCGTTTGCACCAACATAGTTACTTACATCATTGTTTACATTATCGCATGCACCAACGTAGTCGCTTACGTCATTGTTTGCATTATTGTTTGCACTAACATAATTGCTTACATCATCACTTGCAGCATTATTAATTCTCAGTTAATTTTTAACTATTAGTTACAATTTTTTCAAGAATTGAAAAACTTTTTTGGTCAGTGCACACATGGAATCTTTATGGAGGCTTCCTTGAACTAGGTCCCTAATGGGGTATAATAGGGGTAGGACCTCTCATTATCTTCAATGTGTTCAACACCAAATTTGGGTACATTTTCTTGTCATAACCTTTGTCTTCATTCGTTATCAAAATAAAGTTTTGATTAAATCATTTTTAAATATATATTGTGTTCTTGCTTTGTGTCTTTATGTTTCTAATCTTGGATTAGACTTAGACTTGAATTTTTTGTGAATTGTTTCCCTTGTTGTGTCTTTGGCTTGGTTCTTGTTCTTTGTAGTTTTTTGTGCCCATGACACCTATTTACTAATTATTACCTTTGATATCCAGCCTTGGATTTGATATCTAGGTTGAATATCAACATTTTTGATATCCAACATAATTTCCAGATATCAAAGTGCCAACTATCACAATAGGTGATATCATTCACCCCTGATATCAACATTTAGTGATCTCCACTAGATGTCATTTTTGATATTTGGGTTGATATCTAAGACATATATATGGTTTTTTCGAATATTCGCCCAACATTAGTGCAAACCACAATGGAAGAGAAAAACTAATGTGCATACCCAAACATAAAAAACTTATGACAAAAAATGTTCCATAAAAAATCACAATTTATGTGATAAAAACACCATTTTAATATTTTAATTTTATGATCAACCTTTATTTTTGTTTTCTGTTCAAAACGCATGATTTTCATTTGATCATTACCAAACTAATAATGTGTTTTTACATTTGCCTCCTTTTATTTTGTGCATTTAATTCCCACATACTATTTATATAATTGCAAAAAAAAAACACTTATACAATTTGTGATATATAAAGTCAAAATAATAATAAAGAAGAGATTAAATACCATGCATAATATTGAAATAACTCCATCATGGTTGTTTTCACATGATAAATGCAAAAGACATTTTTTCATTCTTGTTTTTTGCATAGACATTTATACTTTTATTGATAATCTTTTGAACAATGTTAGCATATCCACATGAAACTTAACAAAATAATATATGTTCATATGTTAATAACATGACATATTGAAATAACTTTGAGATAAAATAAATTTCAATCAATGTGTAACATACAATAAATCTTCTTTATTTACACCAAAACTAAAAATATTGGATTAAATTTTTTTTTTTTCAAATGTTTCTGAAATGAAAGACACCAATTCATTCCTATATGAAATTGAGTCATAAACAACATTACAATCCAATTTGAATTCAAATACATTGAATGAAATTTGAATTAAATTGAATTCCAATTTAACTAAAGTCAGTTCCAATTCAATTGAATTAAATTAAGATTCAATTCAATAAATTGAGTCATAAACAACATTTGCAATCCAATTTAGATTTAGTTTAAATTGAATTGAATTGAATTCAATTCAATATCAACTAAAAACAAATGAGACGTTCTTGAAAATATGATGAAATTGTTTTTACGAAAAAAAATAGAAATAATTTTTTTTTGAAAACACACCTTGTTATCTATACCTTTTTCACTTGAATTCCAATTTATAATTGTTCAATCTAGAGCAGCTTATGAAACCTAAAGTTGTGCTAAACATGTTTTCATAAGAAACTAAACCAGGTTTAGCTCTAATGAATCATTGTCACTTGAATTGAATTTATCTGTGTTTTTCTAATTAAAATTTACCGACAATTCCTCCTTTCCTCCCTCTGCCCCCGCCACCCACACACACACACCTAAAAATAAAATTTAAAAAAATAAAAATAAAAACAATAAAAATAAAATTTATTGATATCTATCCACCAATTAATTATTAGTAGCAATCGTGGAACAGTCGGTAAAATTTTATCACAAGGAAACACTCTGTTCACACCGCGTTGCATATTTAATTATAATGGCACTCTGTGTTCACACCGTGTTGCAAGTTTAGTCACAAGGAGTGTTGCAAACGAGCGTGTGCAGCAGAACGGGCTCCTTGTTTCTCTTTGCGAGAGAGAGAGAGAGAGAGAGAGTGTGTGTGTGTGTGTGTGTGCGTGTATGCGCGCATGGATGCGTGTCTCTCTGCGATGGTTTTGTCTTTGTGGGCCACTGTGCTATGGAGTAAGAGTTTGATAGAGAGTCAGTCAGGTCTATGATTTTCTGTTGATTACAAGCTCGCGGGGAGAGAGTGGGGAGGAGTATGGAGGCCAGGATGGAGGCTAGGATGGAGGCTTACAAGGAGAAGCCCATGGCGCTGAGAATAGAGGAGATTGTAGCATTGCCGATACAGATTGCTGAGCAATTGAGGAAAGGCGTGGAATTAGAAGTGGACTCGGATTTTAAACAAGAGAGTGCAAATATGAAGAAGCAAGTGGATACTGTGGTGCATTTGTTGAGAAAAGCAATTCGGTTTTCCAGCTCAAACTCTGGTGTACTATATGAAAAGCCAGCCGAGCTGATCATGTTACAATTGACGATCTACTTGGAGCGAGCTCTCGGGCTTGTGAACAAATACAAGTCTAGGAGGAGTCATAGCATTCTGAAGAGGGCCGTGACCACCAGTATCACCAACAACAGCACTGCTGACTTTCGACAAGTGAACTTGTGGCTAGAGAGCTCAATTGGCGATGTCACATGGCTCCTTGACATCTCCGCGACTGGGGCGGCTCGTGAGCAATTCGCGGGGTTACCTCCCATTGCATGTACAGAACCCGTTCTTGGCCTAATATGGGAGCAAGTGTCAGCGTTGCGGTTTGGAACTCCGCAAGAGAAGGCAGACGCTGCTTCTACACTCGGTGATTTGGCCGAGGATAGTCGACGCAATTCCAAGATCATCATCCAGGAAGGAGCTTTGCCACTCTTGCTGCGTTTGCTGAATATAGGAACAGCGGAGGGGCAAGATTCAGCTGCCAAAGCTCTAGGTCAGCTGGCTAGAGACCGGGAATGCGTAGATGCCTTGAGAGAGGAGGGCGTATCCTTCGTTTTTGTCCGTCTTCTCGAAAAGCATGCTCAAGTTTCCGTGAAAGCTCAGGTTGGTGCTACAAAACACACACACACACACACATTCACTCCACCTCATGCTTTGTCTTACCACAAGAGAAAGTGGCTTTCATTGCACACAAAAAGCTGTGGCTCATGACACATATGACACATTGATATGTAATATGTGCCATTACCTATTGTCAGATTGCAATTTTTGTGTACTATATGCCATTGTAAACACCACATATTGTACATTGTAATGGACGAAACCACACAGTTTACCTCACAGAAGAGTCATGAACTGCAGGGCTTTTTGTGTGATTAAAGCACTTTCTCTTGTTGTATATATGTGCTTTCTATCTTGTTTGTCCCCTTTTGAGCTCAGTTTTGATGTGTTGTTCTCTGAATGTGGCAGAGATACATTGCTTGGACGATTTCGCGACTTGCTTCTCACGATGAAGAAGCACAAAATCAGTTGGCATCATTAGGTGCAATACAATTGCTGGTAGCATTGTTAGCCCGTGATACCATGATGGACAGAATAAGCTCAGAAATTCTTGTTCCTAATCAAAGTTTGGGAGCAAGAACAGGGTCTGTCCAGCTCATTGGCCACATGAGAAGCTCCACTGTCCATGCTCTTGATCAAGGATTCAGTGACAATTTCCAAGGCAATGAGTCATCAGACCCCAATGAAATGAAGCTTATGCTGAAGACTGAGGCAGTGCATGCACTGTGGAAACTTGCAGCAGACAACATCAAGAACAGCACACTCATCACAGACACTTGTGCACTCTTGTGTTTTGCAAAGTTGATCGGAACTGGACAGGGAAAACTGAAATTCTACTCCATTATGGCTCTCATGGAAATTGCAGCTGCAGCAGAAAGAAACCAAGAGCTCAGAACAGCAGCTTTTAACATCAACTCGCCCGCAACCAAAGCTGTGGTGAACTGCCTAGTGGTTGTAATTCAACAGGAAGCAGATTCAGAGCCTCATGTACAAGTGTGTGCAAACTTTGCATCCCATGACTACACATTTTTGTGATTGACAGGAAGAAGAGAGTGTGTGTCTTGTATTCATCATTTTCAGGATCTAAGATCAAAGACACAATCCTGGCACATCATTACTGAATGCATTTTAATTTGTATCATTCCAGCCCATTATTTTGGAAATATACAAAGATGCAGAGGAGGGCTGATGCTCATGTTCTTGGGCGATGTTTTTACTGTTGGCTTTGCAGGCACCCTGTGTGAAAGCTTTAGGCAGTTTAGCGCACATCTTTCGAGTGCCAGCCAATCAACAAGTCAGGGCTCTGACCATGGCACTCAGAAGTCAAGACACCATGGTAGCAGCAGAAGGTGTAATTGCCCTTTCCAAGTTTGTCAACGAGAATAACTACTTGAAAAAGGAGCACACAAAAACAATATTCAAAGAGGGAGCAACTGACCGTCTGATTGAAATTCTAGTTACTTCATGCACAGACCCAATTATGCAGGTTCAGGCACTTAAACTGCTTTGTGATTTGTCCCTCAACACTAATGATATCAATGCTCTTGGAGGTGCTGCAATGTTGGCTGTTTTGCTAACTTTCAGTCACTCCCCACTCCTTGAAGAGAATGAAGGCATTCGACCACTCTTGATGAAGGCTATCTCAAAACTAGAACTTTGTCAATTGGACAGTTCACCTGGTATGCATTATTATGCACCCTAATTTTTCTGTTTTTTTTCTGGTTGCATTTCAATAGATTAGGAATGCTTCATCTGCGACTGCTCTGTGTTTTTTACACTGGGCAACTCAGCGGGATTTGTTTAAATTTTTTAGTATGTGAACCTTCTACTTTGGATTCTATCAGGGGTATAACTTTATGTTCTCATTTCTGCCAAGAAAGGAGCCTATCAAGGATAATGAATTTCAGGAATTTCCTGAGCTTTGTGGCATGTGTCTTGGTCACTGATTTTCATCTGATATTGGAGCTGGATTGACAAACATGTTATGACATACAGATGTTGGGTACACTGATGGAGTTAGTGGGCAAATAGCCATCCAAGTTTCGCTGTGCAGGTTGTTGAATCATCTTACAGCATTTGAGTTAACCATCCATGTTCTAATTGCTGGCTCTTGTTCTGACTGTGCAGCACACTCGGTCAAAGATCCTCTGAGGAGTGTTGGTGTAGGAGATGATCTCTCTGCAAGTACTTCACCATGTGAAAACAAATTTGTCAATAAGGGATGTGCACACAATTTGGAATCAGAGATCAAAGGAGATCAAGACTTACAAAGTCCGTTGAAAAATCCAAAAGTTTCTCCCATGATGCAGCAGCCATCAACAAAATTCAAGCAAGAAATGGCTGACATTGTCAATGCCTATGGGTTGGCTCCAATATCTCCAAATGTACGATGTGCAATTGGTAAAGCTGTGCAAGACATTGGAAATCAAACAATATCTCCATCAATTCATGGAATCAAACCAGGAGAGATTGTTATTGCTGGAAGGTTCATAACCTGTAGTGGTCACCTACAATTGTTGTTTTTGGATCCGGGGAGTGCTTCTAGAGTTGTAGGAGTAGGCCTTGATTATTGCAGTGTGTTACTAGATGATTCTTCCAAGATCTTGGTGGTTGGTTGCAACAAGGTTGAATGGAGAGACTGGTGGATTGATGCCACAAACAAAAAATCATTTGAGACAGTCTCAGTGCAAACATGTTTGAACTTTGATCACGATGAAGATGAATTGAGTCATGAAGAGATCTTGTCAGATCAAGATATGGTGCGTAGATTTGGTGTAGCTTTTAGTGGTACACACGGGACTGTCCAAGCTCCACACAGAGATAGCCTGGTGTTGAAAGACACAATAAGACCTATTTTGTGGGGTTTGAGGAGATTTTTTGGTATGCTGGAAAAAGGTCAACTTACGCACGTTGACCTTGTTGGTGAAGGAAATGGTCATCATATAGCACAAGAAGATATCATGGATGCACCAAGGTTCAACTTTGCTTCAAGGGATGATGTAGATCGTGCACATGACTGTAGTCGGACAGATGCTGTTATACAAGGCAACATTGGAGGATGTGAGTCTGGAGAAGACAATTTGGAGAATCCTAAAGATACTGGGAATGTAGGACATAACAAACATGGTGTCTTGAATACAATTGATGGTGCTATTGGTGTTGGCAATGGAGGAGGTCCAGATGAGCCAAATGAGGGTGATAGAGATCAGCACCCAGATACAATCACCACAGATCTTGCAGGAGTTAGTGTAATTGACAATTATAATGATGAAAATGATGCTAGTTCTGATTTATGTTGTTGGGAACATTGGTGTTGTTTCTCCAAAAGGCCAAAAAGGCAAAAACATGAACCTGGACAGAACACTGTCTCTGTTACTCCAGACCACAATAGAGGTTCAACCATAGAGACCTTTGTCCATGATCAGGAACCTGGAAATTCTCAACATGATGAAGGTGGCACCTCAAGCTGCATTGGGAATTCTCAAAAGGAAGGCAATGTCAATGAAGATGATGATGACATTCTAAAATTTCAAGACAATGTAGCTATTGGAAATCATGTCCATGCTAACGAGCAAGAAGAAACGGAATTAGCTGGAGGAGACAACCTGCTTTCTGGATCACTAGAAGTCATAGTGTATGCCCCAGCTGGAGGTTGGGATGAGTCTGCTCAACTTGAAGATGGTAAACCAGAAATTGATAACTTATTGGAATCAACCATCAAGCCCAAGTTTGTATTCCATTTTACAAAATCAAATGCATCAAAGGAGATATCAATAAGGACTAATGTTCGATTTTCTCTCCACAACACTGGGTTGCAGATTGATGACAAAAATCAAGATCGATTTGGATGGTTCCATAACAACCTTTCGATGTCTTTAGGGGGTTTAGCAACAACTACTGCTCTTGACGAAGGGTATGATGTTGTTAATGTTGATACTGCTGCCAAAACTAGCATCAAGTCTAGTTCAAGTATTACTCCAGCACCACTAAACATAGATATTGAAGCCGGTTTTAGAACCTTTTTCATGGTTAAAGGGAACAGGAATGTGTCAGCTACACGAACAACCTTGGTAGAACAGAGTCATGAAATTGGAGGTTTACGAGTATTAAATGGTTTTAGGGTTAGGGATGAATCCAGTGACCACAGACTATCCACTCTAGCTTACAATTTTTTATTCTTTAATCCTCAACTGTTAGAGAAAGCAGCTTGGGATCCAGCCGCTCGTTTTGATCTTATGCAGTATGGCATATGTACAACTACAAGTCCTACAATGGTGGGCAAGTGGGTGGTTTTGGGTGAGGAAGAAAATGCACCCTACACGTTTGAGGCAAGTAGGGTATTTGGGGAGAAGCGAAAAAAGGGGATAGAGCATTTGGTTAGTCAAAAATACAAGAGAAAATTGCTTGTGAATCATGCTATGACGCACATGCGCCCATTCCAAAAAGGAAGGGCCACAAAAACTGGTGTAGGCTGGGTGCATGGGCAGGGGCTAACAGTGATATATGGTGAATACAAGACGAATGTTCAAACTTGACATGTGACACATTCTTAGGTGTTGTGTACTTCTCTTGCTCCCTCTGAGATCTTCAATAGTCTTGACTGAGCAAAATATCTCCTTTGTGAGTTCTAAACACCCTGAGCATGAACTGTTCAAATCATCTTGTTTAAAGATTTGAAGACCTGGATATATAAGCAATTTTGAAACTGTACTTTTCTTCATGTAACTTAATCAGCAATTCACCTGTGTCTTTAATTTCTATGGCAAATATATCTGCAGGTGGATTGGTGACAACAGAACATATTCGCAGGCAAAGCTATCAACATGAATCTCAGATTCTAGGTGAAAAAGGATAATTGGCAGTTGTGGGGCGAGGAGTTCTTCAGATGTGGCATGATGTGAAGCTGGATAGGGATTTGAAACATCTTTCTGCAAGGGTTTTTGCCAAGCAGATCACTGGTGTGCAGTGTGTGCCTCTTTTTGGGAGCTGTTTATCATGAGTTTGACATGGTGAACTATCTTCAGATCCATGTTCTCTCCCACCCTTGACTGTTTCTTTTCATTTGAGTTGTTTTTTATGGGAAATTTTGTGAAATTAGAATGACTGTAATCATCTTCTTTAGCCTTGAAAGCTTGCCTTACATCAAGTAGTTGACAATTGTGAACATCCTTGTCTGTGCAGGCTATATGGCAGGTTGCTGTTTTCATGACATTGAATTTTCATTGTCACCATTCAGGTATGCAGAAGCTCTTTCTCACAGTGGAAAGTTTGTAGAAAGTCAATCATGACATTAGCTCCTTCAAGTGCTTAGTGAGATGTAATGAGGTCTAGTTATTCTGTTTAGGCAAGTGAGTTTAGTTATCAAATCCCTTCATTTTCCCCCCATCTGTTTGTGCCAAGAATCTCCTGATTCAATTTATGCTATGCACTTAAGTTTGCATACAAATGATCTCCCTTTGATGTGGTGAATTTCATGCATCTTCATCAGCCTTGCATTGTATGGACTGTCCTCTTGATCAATGTGGTTTCCTTTGGTCAATTAATCAGTTGGACCCTTGCATAACTCTTGGCTTCATCTGTGCTCCTTGCTGTGTAGTTGTGACTCTTCCCTCAGCTAGCTTCAGTTGTTCTGAAATTTGTTCAATTCAATTATTGTTTAGGGTTGGCATGCTGCAATTTGGATTTGGTTTTGTATGTAACCTGTTTGCTTTGCATTTTGTGCAGGCCTGTCAACCTGAAAATTGCCATGGAGACTACTCTCAAACTTTCTCCATAGCTTTAGCCCATTCAATTGCCTTGGTGCTTGCAGTCAGCACTGCTTGGGCTCATGATCCTAGATGCCCACAATGCCCAACAGTAGCAAACAATTGACATTGTCTCTGCCCTACTTACCTTTGCCTTGATTGAAGACCATGAAGCACTTGGGACTAAATCTTTGTCATCTAAACTTGATGTATCAGGCCTCATTGAAGGAGCTTGCTACGTTGGGAACCATCGATCCACTACCACCTTTCTTTACTTTGTTCCCATGACATAAGAGATGGTCTCACCATGTTCAGGCTCCATGCTCTTCATCAACCATGCCAAAACAAAAACGAAAAAGAAATTCAACAGGAGGAGGCAATTGTGGTGCCTTCTTGCATTCTCCCAAGTGAGTGCCAAACTCCACCCAAGATGAAGTGTATGGTCCGGGTGCATACTGATTATTGACCTACACCATCATCAACCTTCTTGGGTTCCTTTCAACATAATGGCCTTCCACTTTTGGCTTGGCCATTATGTTGAGAGGGAGGCTCGGCTGTAATTTGGATAGCTTTGAGGGTTCAACCCCCTCACGAGTCATGGTGCTTGAGATGAGGTTTTTGATGTGAATTGTGTGTGTTTGGAAATGGAGGTTTAGGGTTTAGGTGGGACCCTCATGGTTGACACTTGGAAAAGTAGGGTTGGACAAGGGTCTAGAACATGGGTAGTTCTGGGGTTGTTTGAAAGGTGGGGGTTGGAATGTTGATAAACTCCCTCGATCAAACTAGTATGTTCTTGCAAATCTGCCATATATGTGACGATATGGATACTATTCCCTTATATGTGTTTTTTAAGGTTCATTCTTTGCCAAGTTTTCTAGGTAGATGATTGGGTACTAAGAAGAAATGTGGTTATGGAAGAGTACGGGCCCAAAATTGGCAACTACAGGAACTATCCATTGGGGGCTTAACAACCCTTGCTTCCAATGAGAGATCATATACCATGTGATTGAAAAATTAAGTTTTTACTAGCATCCATGTTGGGCTATCAAAGTTCTGGATGAATATTAAGTTTAATGGATGTCTTGCATCTGACAATACGGGTTTTCAGTGGCCTGTCATGAACTCTGTGTCAGTACCATGTCCTCAATTTGCACTCTCTCTTTGAAGAAAAAAAATTGTCATCTCCTGGCCCTCATTAATGGTGCAACATGGAGTTTCACATCTTCAGTTCTTCATGCATGGTATTATTTCCATGATCTTATCAAGCAGATGAAGGGATGGGGCTACCAGGAGGGTTCAATTTTGTTTGGCTTTGGTTATGAAGCAACAGGTGTGCAGTTTCACAACTTTGAGAGGAACTTCAAATTAAACTTTTGTCTGCGTGGAAATTTACTCTTGATTTTTCTGTGCCACAGGCTCCCAGAGCATATGCAAAGGTTGAGGAAAAAGCTGGAGACCATATTTGAAGCATCGGGAGGCAAGAAAGTGGACGTAGTGTCACATTCCATGGGTGGGCTTCTTGTCAAGTCATTTCTGACCCTGCACCATGAGGTGAAGAACTCCTTCACCTTGAAATTCAGGAGATAGATGAGAGTCAGAACTGACCTGGGAACATAGCATGAAAAGCCTGCATCAAACTTCGCCTGTGTTTGCAGGCAGCCCCATGCGTTTCAAACCATTGGGTGCTAGATATCACTGGCGAGTTTTAATGTATTTCTGTTCTTAGTTCTGTAAAATAGTTCTGCATCAAGAGTTCTGCTTTTATAGCCAGCAAGTTTCAGCCTTCACCCATTTTGGTTTGTCTTTTTCATGTGCATCCCAGCTTTGCCCTCAGAAATAGGGAGTTTTACTGTACTAAGTTGAATCAGTTTGTTAACAGATGGTGTGGGACAGATTTTTGAGAAGTATGTTCATTCATGGATAGCTGTGACAGCTCCCTTCGAAGGTAAGGAGATTCATTCTTCTTCTACCAGAGCTATGATATGAGAAGAGTGTTTTATCTGTGAATGGACAGGTGCTCCAGGCTTCATCATGGATAGCCTGTTGACTGGGGTTGAGTTTATCAAGGGCTGGCAACGAGAACTTTTTTGTTGTCAAGAGGAGTATGCATCAGCTTGTATGAATCTTTATTCTTGTTCTTTATTCCCCTTGTTCTCTCAAGGTCATGGTTTTGAAACATTGTACCATAGTTTTGGACATTTTTTGTGACATAAGAAGTTGAGGTTAAAACTGGACTTGGGCAGTTTGAAGTTTGAACAAGGTAAAGATTTCAGACCTTCTACCACTAAAAATCTAAACCCACTAAAACGCCACTAACTACCTCTAGTGGTGACAACCTCGGGTCACCACTAGAGGATGAAAAAAAATAGTTAACTTAGAGGTTGTCACAACCCGAGGATGAAAAAAAATAGTTAACCTAGAGGTTGTCACAACCTGAGGATGAAAAAAAATAGTTAACTTAAAGGTTGTCACAACCTGAGGATGAAAAGAAATAGTTAACTTAGAGGTTGTCACAACCCGAGGATAAAAAAAAATAGTTAACTTAGAGGTTGTCACAACCTGAGGATGAAAAAAAAATAGTTAACTTAGTTAACTACTGTAGTTAATTAATGTAGTGGAAGAAGTCTGAAAAATTTCTGCTAGTAACCCTTGCAGACCTTCTACCAAAAAAAATTTGGCACTAAAAACGCCACTAACTACACTAAGTGGTGACTCGAGGTTGTCACCACTAGAGGATGAAAAAAAATAGTTAACTTAGAGGTTGTCACAACCCAAGGATGAAAAAAAATAGTTAACTTAGAGGTTGTCACAACCCGAGGATGAAAAAAAATAGTTAACTTAGAGGTTGTCACAACCCGAGGATGAAAAAAAATAGTTAACTTAAAGGTTGTCACAACCCGAGAATGAAAAAAAAAAGTTAACTTAGAGGTTGTCACAACCCGAGGATGAAAAAAAATAGTTAACTTAGAGGTTGTCACAACCCGAATATGAAAAAAAATAGTGAAAGTAGTTAACTTTGTAGTGGTAGAAGGTCTGAAAGATTTGAAACACTGCAAGAGATGTAGGGGTTGACTCCAAATGTGTGACCTCCCCATGTGACTGACCATTCCAATTGCACATAAATTGGAGTATGTTGGATTGGGAGTTGTTTTGTTTTAGGCATATGATGAAGGTTGTGACCTGTTGTTGATTATGCATCAGTGATCTTTAACAAGCTCGAGTCCTGAGTATTCATCTTATGAGTGCGAGGTTTTAGTTGTGATTTGGTCTATTGTCAATTTTAGGCTCGCATGGATTGCCATACAATTCCTGAGCATTCTTCCTTGTAAAATTGTGTATGTGTGGAAATGGCCGGGGCAAATTTGTGATGAGGTACTAGTGCTCACCATCTGCAAATCCTTGGGGAGCTCACTCCCTTGTCATTTTGGTGGACGCCTGTGGTAAAAGGGTAGTTTCTGAGGAGTTTTTTTTTTTGGGGGGGGGTTTTTTTACACCCTATAATTATATAATATTATAATATACAACATTTTTGAACATGCTATTTTTAAATATTCAACAATAATCCTGAAATATTATACCCTATATTAACATAAAAATTAAATTTACATTAAAATACATGTTAGAAATAAATTCATTCAGAGCCTCAACATCTTCATTACAAAATCTCGTTATGGGCCTGTGCAAACGCTGACGATTTTGTGTAGGGTAAGTCCTGAGGAGCCGGGAGTTAACCGGTGTAAAGCCCGGGTACCAGCTGACGTCATCAAGGCCGGGTACCAACTGAAGTCATAAAGCCCAAGGACCAACGTCGAACCTGGTTGCTAGGTTTGCAGACCGGGTGTCGGGCAAGGGTACCAACAGAAGTCAGCCTGGGGCGCTAGGTTTGTAGACCTTGGATTGGGGGGGGGGGGAATGGCACGTGGGTATTAATATAGGTACCAAACAGGGTCCAACCCTACAACCCAATGTGGGCCAGTTATTTCTTTTTTAGAATCACTGTGTAGGCTAATTTCTTAATTTCTGGGGACCACGCAGGCTATCGATATCAAATTACTGTTTATTTCTTTCTTATAACCGCTTGGGAGGGTTTTTTTTTTTTTTTTGGGGGGGCCGGGGAGAGGGGGGACAATTATCAAAATATTTTTTTTGGGGGTGGTTTGTGAAAATTTTGGGGTATTAGCCATCAATTATGCATAAGGACAGGTTATCACATGATTGGATGAGAACCGTCCTTTATGATTGTTAATACTCCTCTGTTTTTAATAAACATTCATTAGCGTTAAAAGACTGATAACTACCTGGATGGGAATCAGGTTATCAGATAGGTTATTTAAACATCAAAAATTCAATATCAGACGTATATCGAAAATCAATAACCGGGCCCCGGCCCACACTGGTACGGACGATGGGGTCCCACTCAATACCCGGCCGATGAATGCCCGCACGCCCGCCCGCCGACGAGCAACCGAAACACGGGACGAAAAAACTAAACTCCCTCCCGCCATTCAACAGAAACACCGAACGAAAAAACCAAACTCCCTCACGGCCGCTCCCCGTTTTATAAATCGCGGCCCTCCTAAAAGATCCTCATAGTGTTGAAAACAGCGGCCAAGGTCTCTAGGTTTCCAGCGCGAGTTGTAACGTACGAGCTTGAGCTGCACAAGAAGGTACATGGACACTTCAAATTCCCATCTTGCATGTTGCACAGTTGCAGATTGTATAATTGTATAGTGTACTGCAGAGACTGGTGACTGAACTAGAGCTGGCACTTGATAGAACTAGCGAAGGCTTGATTGTTCATTGATTGAGATGGGAATATTGTTGTTGATCATATTGCTGTGGAAATTAGAGTGGGCCTGGTTTCAGGAGTGACCTGGTTTTTTTCACTACAACATTTGGAGTAGCTTTCCACATTTTTCCCATAGATTTTCCTCACTGTTGCCACGCTTTTGATGATTCATATCATGGACTGTATGTGACAAATCTGCAGCAAGGAAAATTATGGGTTAGAGGTGTGACAAAAGTGTGGGATTTAGAAGCGCGATAAACTGCGTGGAAATAGACTCATATCCACATTTTTACCTCAACGCCATCCCACATGTTTCTATGAAATTTTCACATTTGTAACAGGGAGGTTAGCCTGCACTAAGCTCATGCTATCCCTCTTGTACCCTCACTTTTTTCACAATTATGACATAGATGTTAAACCAACGTATTCCCACTCATTTTCTCAACTTTTTTCTCAACTTTTCCATGCAAATGATAGGTAGGCTAAACCACTTTTGACTCAACATATCCAACTTTTTTCCCTCAAGTTTTCCACATTATTAACAAAAAATATTGTAGTTTCTTCCCTCAAGTTCTCTGAGTTTTCTACCAAAAAAATCCCACATTTTCCCTCAAATTTTCTATGTTATCTAACTAAAAGTACCCTCACATTTTTTTCATTATTAACAAAGAGTAACCCACAGTTTTCCACATTATTTAACAAAAAACATCATAATTTTTTCTCTCAATATTTCCAAGTTATTAACAAAAAGTATCTCATTTTTCTCAAATGTCTTTCAGGTTATTTAATATAAAGTAACCCAAATTTTTTCATTGCTAACAAAAAGCATTACACTTTATTTCCAAACTTTTCTCACCTTATTTAACGAAAAGTATCACATCAGTGCCTTGGTGGTCACCAACATTGATTGGTGTCTTCTAATCACCAAGCAACGAATAAGGCCAAATGCTCACATACAAATCCACCCTAGTCAAGATTAAGCTTTATTGTATTGTACATCAACAGACCTGTAGTTTATTGTATGTACAAAGTTTACCATTAGTGCACCCTAACAGTGTGGTCCCAACAACAGTTTTGTCTACATCCGCCTCACAACGGTTGGCTCGTTCTCAATCTTGTAGTTGAATACATAGACCATAGATATGAATCATCAGCTCATGATCCCAAAAACCTAAAAGACATGAAGTGGAGAATCATAAATTGAAGCATGAGCATTCACACTTGCAATATTGCATCCGCAATTCTAATTTCAACAATAACACCATCTGTTCTTTTTGCAATGCCCTGAGTTTCCGCATCTATACACACCAAAACACAAAAAATATGTGAACGAAAGAATTTGCTGATAATTTGCACTCAGTTGCACAGCTTAAATCTGACATGTTTAGTTGCTGGTGTTTTACATAAAAAAGTTCATCATGGAACCACCCACAAGTTGAAAACATGATTATATGCAAGGGTCTCATGCATTAGGAATTGTAGTTTATACATACTCCACTGGGGTTTGAAGGAAGAAATGTAGTTATCAACGGCAGCTTGCTATGCAGTAATGGGTAGCATTCACACAACACATGTCAAGGATATCTTGAGCTAGATGCATCATGTTTTTAGCCATAACCTTGTAGTAAATTGCATTGCACAAATCAATAAATCCAGATATTAAAGAATCAAAAAGTTGCAGCATTTGGCTCAATACTACTAGGGATTGAATCTAAGAGATTCGTATTCCACAAAAAATGCATGTGAGTTTTCAAAGAACCTCATAAGGAGGAAAATGATTAATGGGATCTTAGATTCTTTTACTTGGCGGTTCTTTCTTCTATGGCATACATGTTAATGTATTGAACGTAGGGACTGCAAAAACGAAATGGAGATCAAGCTAAGACTTAATCATGATAGTACTCATTGATCTTTACACAATAGCAACTTGCAACTTGCAGCATGCAATTATGTGACCATGGAGATCAACATTGAATGATGATCAGTAGTTTAGGGATGGAGTTGTTGGAATTATTCTTACCTATAGCCTCCAATTCCCCAATGAAAACCTTTTTTGTAATGGGTTGCAAAGGTCCCATTTCCCATCTTTTTCACAAATGGTTATTTCAACATTGCACCAATTGGTCCATCACTGTCTCATTACAGAAACATCAGCATCTAGTTCTTGGTGAGATACCACAGCTGCCAAAAAAATTGTGCAAACCATTACCATGCATAAACTTTAATCACAAAGCACTCGGATTCTTACAACCCTAAGAAAACTCCAGGTGCAGTATAATTTATGACATCTAGGGATCATTTAGAAAGAATAGGTGGAGGATGGGTCTAATTTACCCTTTCAAGACTAGCTTGGTATTGCTTATTGGGTTTAAAATTGAAAACCTGGTCTAAAAACTTTTGCACATTCAGTGTAAGAATTGTTCAATCAAAAGTCCTAAAATTAAAATCACCCAAGAATTCAAAAATTAGTCCAGACTTCAATTGCATTTTTAGTAACCATTAGGTGATGCTACAATTTCCAAGTTTTGAATGGCCTTATGTATTATGTATTTGTTTCTACTTGACTAAGGTTTTTGGCACTAATCTCACTAATTCAACCCCCACATTCACCAGTGCTTGGTCCTTTGGACCACTTCATTAGAGATTACAAATCTATCCATCAGGTTATTTGATTACAAAGAATGTCTTGTCGCCACAAGAATCAACATAATGTAATATAAAGTCATTGTGACATGACTTTCTTTTTTATTGTAGTTTTTTAAGTGTGAAGGACGTTGGAATCCGTGTATATTTTGCAAAACAAATACATGGCGTTAGCACCTATTGTAATGTCTTTAGAAAAGACTAAATTGGTAAAATCTGTAGCAATTTAGTAGGTAGGACTAAATTAGACATCTGATTTTGTTGCCAACTTTGTAGCACTACTATTCTTTGCACGGGAACTTGATGTATGTCCATCAAAAGTTACAAAGAAGGCCTTTGTGCCAATGTCATGGGCCTTCTTCAATTCCGTAGCAGATGGTTCCTGACCATAAAGATCTATTTGCAATAATGCAAGTACATAGTTATAATCAAAACAAAATGTAAATCTAAAGTTTAGAAAATGTTAAAGAAAAAAATAAAAACCTTACATATTTCTTTCCGAAGGAACGTGTACCACCATTGCTAAGGTGGTTGGTGACAGTCGAGCGTGCTTTGACAGCACGTCGATTTTGGTCATGCCATAGAAGGTTCCCTTTGTTCTTTGTGACCTCTGCTCTAAGAAAAACAAAACACAACAATTACATCAATATGTGCTGAACCCAATTCTAATCCTGATTCTAATCTTGAAACATTTTTTAAATAGTAAAACTATCATTTGAAATTACCTTTGAAGAACGCCCAACTTGCCTTGGAACACAAGTTCGGGTGCTTTCCATTTTCCTTTGCAACTTTCAGGAAACTTTTATGTCGTTGGTTTTGCGCATTCCCAATGTGCTGAAGGACAACATCAACATTCTAATTCCCTTCGAAATTTCCAACTTTTTTATGATGGTCGTTGTTGCCTTGGACTTCCTTTGCACTAACCATTTGACATGACAATCATCTATGTGAATTCTATATAACAAACGTATCCTTGCATCAAAGGATTTCTAATGGTCGCCACTAAGCAATCCATTGACGCGCTCCTTGGTCCCAGGGTGAACCCACTTGAGGGTTCACCAAATGTCAAGTTGCGGATAGTTGGGATCGAGGGCACGCTCCCGGTTTCCAACTCTAGAAAGGGGTTGAGAGTCGAGTTGGGAGCCCCGGGATTAGACTAGGAAGAGATCAAGCTTTTAGATCACATGAACCTGCATCATAAACCAACACGAGTTGGTTAGAATCAATTTGCACTTTTTTGGTGTTGGGACAAGCCACGGGGACCCGGACTCACTTGGACTCACCACATCCTTGGCTCGGGAGTATGCCACCACCATACTCCCTATAGTATTCTCTGCAGCTCCCCACGGAGGGGGCATCCAAATGGCACAAATTCCCGGGACTTCCGAAATGGAGTCCCGATTTTGTCCCGGCGGGACTCGCGGAGCTTTGAAGCGCCATAACTCCCGACTGCAGAGTTGGATCGCGACGATGTCTGAACCGAAGTTGTAGCCCTCGTCGAGATCTTTCCAACGCCATATTGCACTCCCGATTCGGATGTCGGGAAGGCATCGATTCCCGACTTTTAGTGGTCGGGAGTCAAACTGCCAGTTTGACTCCCGGCCTTTCTTTTGCCCATAACTTGGGCTGCAGATGTCCGAATTGTCAATGCGAGGGCATTTTCGATATCTACGTTTCAAGACCTTTCCAACGACACCAAGAACACCCCAATGCGAGGTGTTTTGCCCCTTTCTGTCGACCTCTGAACATTCGGGAGTCCCGGAGGACTCCAAATCCCCAACTTTTCCAAGTGTTGGGCTTCACCCCCACACTTGGCCAAGTTAGGGTTGCGACATCCATGGCGGTCAACACTCATTTTCAACTTTGTAGCTTCACCTTTTGTTTCTTTTCTACAACCTCAACCTTTATGGTAGGTGTTGTTGTTGCTACCTCCTCCGCCTTCACTATAGGTAATGCTACCTGCACCTTCATTGTAGGTATTATTGCTGTTGCCACCTTCGCTTTCACTATAAGTATTGTTCTTGCTACTATTCTTGCACCTTCCATTGCCACCTACATTTTTTCCTGGTCTGGGGTTTCCTATGAACAATATTGGAACAACCAAAACACAAACAATTTAAAAAATCTTGATAAACTCCAAAGAAATCAAGGGAACTCACATAAAATAATTGGATAAACATTTTTGCATAATGGAAGCAAACTTGTTATAAGATTAAAGAGAAGTAGCCAATGCTTTTGTTCATGGTCTTACATCAACCTCAACCTGATTGGAGAATTTCAATGTCTTTCATCCTCATGATTGTGATAAAATGCCTCGCAATGGGCATAAAGTACTTAAATGTGTGTGCCTACTTTTTTTCTTTCCTTAAAAGATTGCAAAAAGGAATGTTGTACCTATTACCCTTCTAGAAACAAAACAAAAACCAAATTTGCAAGTTTTTTGAAGAATATAAAAACTTAGCACCCCCCAAACACGAGAAAAATAAAAAGACGTTAAATTTGATAATACATTCACTTATAAAAACTTAGAAACCTACCAATTCAGTAGCATGTTGAAGGCTCCACAATAATTTTTGGATTGTTTTCCTCTTTCCAGAAATGTCAATAATGGTGAACAAAGATTGGATCAACTACACACAACAAAACAAAAGTTATAAACAATTTCAAGTTGAACAATTTTGAATAATGTTAAAAACTAACAAAGCAAAAAGAGAAGACATACACAACAAGGGAAACCTTGGCTTGTGGTGAGGCTAAAGTGGATTGGGGCATCCTTGATGAACAACTCCACATAATGGAGCAAGTACACGCCACAATCATAATGATTCTACTATTGAGGGACCTACAAAATCACAAAGCAAAAAATCGAGTTAGGAAAAATTGTTGTCCACGCATCTAGTGTTTTTAATATTGAATAATGAAAAAAGAACATCCATGTTAAGAAGTAAACCACAAAAATTGCAACCATTTGAAGAACAATTACTATATTGAACATATATACATTAAGGGGCATATGTTATGTGACTTTATATTAAGTTTTAACGGTGTGTGAAATGTTAGGTGACATGGAGATGGATCCATTATAGTGAACTATCTATAGACCTAATCAATGAATACTTGTTGTTGTGGACAAATGAATATTTTTGTTGATAGCATAAGAAAATTACATGGGACAACGGAAATTGATAACATTATTAGTTAATTAGAAAAAAATTATGTTCCTACTTGAATCTTATTTTCATTCTTTGATAATTTGTTGGTATTGTATCTGTAATCAAGTCAATAGAAGCTTGGTTAATAATAGTTAGCATTGTCCCAATGTATAGGTTTCACTTTTGACCAATGTAAATTTGACAAATATATGAAACCCCAATACAAAATCAACCTTCACCTCCACAATGACAAACCAAATCTTTAACCAATACATCACATCTTCAATGTTCAACTGATGTTAAATTATAATTAATATGAAATGTAATTATTCTTGAGGTGTTTGTTATAGGACCAAGGAAACTTGAAAACTTGAAATAATTTTTATTACACTAAAAAGTTCAAAAACAAATTCTTGAAATAAAAATATTTATTCAACTATGTCAATTAAAAACATTTTATAAATGAATCTTCAAGTGCATCCCTTATTTTTACCATATAATCTATATAAATTAAATCTATATAAATAATTTTCTTATTTTGATTGAATTCAACACAAACTTATTTCTATGATTTTATTTTTTGTTAAGACATTACTATTCAATTCTTCTTTTTTTGCCATTGATTTAAAAATTGCAAGCTTAATGTTGTTTTTTTCTCAAAAAATGATTAAAAAAATTAAAATAGAATTTATCCAAAGTTTAGGATAACTACAATTAAATCTAAATGTAGCTTACTTTTTAAACTAAAATAGGTAAGCATGTTCTATGCAAGAATGTTGTTGCATGATACTTTGTCATGGCATCTATATTAATTATGCAATGTCACTTGAAATGACTACATATAATTTTCTTTGCGATAATCCATTTGAGGCCAATGATCCAATGTGTTAACATATTTCAATTCCACTTTGAAGTCTTGAGATTGTTGTAGATTTATCTTTACCCTTACACATGTAGAGTTGCAAATCTCACATGCCAATAAGTTCACAATGTTAAACACATGAAAGATTTCACTCACAAAATTATCATATTTTTCATATTCAAAAGAATGTTACTTTATATGACGTCAAGGTCATGTGTAGTGAGACATGTGTTGTTGCACAAAAAGATGAAATATTATTCGTACCATAATAATACAATTCATTACACCATAGCCTTTTAACCTAACACAATATTTTGTGGTTTCATGTCCCAAGTTTAGTCAATTTACTCATTTATTTATGCATAATTAAATGATTAGGGTAGTACCTATTGAACCTATATTAGCTTGAAGACATGTTCTATGGGCTGATGTTTGACAAGTATCAATTTTCATGTATAGGTATCACATAACAATATAAATACAAATCAAATGACAATGTAAAATAATTGTCACTTGAGATAATTTAAGTGTTCATTTAATCCAATGTAAAAACATTTAATATCAAAATCGGACATGTTGCATAATTTGATAGATAGCATATGAAAGTGAATTTACATACTTAATGTGTGATGATCAACATTCTAAACAAATATTGTTTCATTTAGAATGTGTTTATGTTAGATTTGGCCCAAGTCAAAATTAAAGAGTCCTCTTTTAAACATATGTACATTTTATGACTAACTGCACTAATTGGTAGAAATGTGGGAGGCATTTGCAAAATATTTATGACAAAAGTAAAATCATGGAGTTTGCATAATATGTGATTTGGACAGCTCATGATCTTCTTAAAACATAATTGTTAGTTGTTAAATCTTGTATATAACCAAAGCAAGGAATTATTAAAAATCAATTAAGAATAATTATTTACAAATCACACAAATATTCAAATTTTTCTCGATTCCATAAAAAAGTACATAATTTTTTTAAAAACATTCTTTTGCTTCAATTAAACATGGTTTGAAAGATTGAAAATAAGTTAAATTGTGAATCAAAATTGAATTTCAAGAACGTTTTCTTCATTAATGATTGATAAAAATTTTTATGGGCACTTTAAAATCACATGGAAATGGCATGACATGTGACCTATATCATCATACCTATGATCAAGCTAGGCTACTTCCCAGCAAGATGCTTTGACAAACTAGTATAGTCTTTGAAATAACTAGTTGTGAATATTTTATTATAATTTCAATCTAGAACACCATATTCTTATGTCAATATAGTTGTAAATGCCATGGTCAACTTCACAATTTTTATTTGACTACAAAGTCATGTAGTTGCCAATGTTACATCTGACTATATAGTACAACCATGGATGTAGATCCATGTTTCTGGCATGGAGATTGCATTTTAGCGATTTGCATCCTAATATTGTGGTTGGGCTTTTTTGTTTTTTTCCCTTTTTGAGTGATTTTCTTACATCTTGGCAACAAAAAAAAAACAGCCAATGTGACTCATACAACATCGTTGTTTTGGAAAACAAATGACCCAAATTTGTAACATTCTAAGAAATGTTTTTTTTAAAATCACCAGATTTAGACATTTAAGGTTCTTGCACATGGCCAAAACATAGCAAGCTTCCTATTGCAGCCAAATTTGCCTAAGTCCTCTTGTGAATGATCACCAGACCACCAACCTCACAAAATTGTCAACAAAAACATTGATTGTTGCAGCGTGCACTGGATATGTTTTTTTTTTCATAATTGTTTATACGAAACACACACATATTTTAACCAACAAACCAGTATAACATTTATTCAAACCTGAGCAATGTTGAGAACCAACAATTTGAAAAGCATGGATTTTGTTGATGAGTTGTTGGTAGATATTTAGTTTTTTCCATTCCACATTCTAAAAATTTACTATTGAAAAGTGAGGTCAAATGTTTTGTCATGAGATTATGTGAAAAATTCTCAATTCTGGCCCATTGTTCATTTTGGATCCCTGTGTCACATTAGCCTTTTTATTAAGGTTGCAAGGATTTTTAACTTGTCTAATGCTTAAGCAAAGATCATAAATGCATCTAAATCATTCATGGATTAAATGAATGTTCATATACACAACTTGTGGCCAAGTGATTAATCAAAAATTAAATTTTAAGTTGGGTTAAATTATAATCAAACCATATTACTATGTAATGGATCATCCAACTTTTGTCATCCATTTAGAAAAAGAAATTAGACAATAATGCTACTTCAATTTACTTTTGGTCTTTAGATGCATGCACTTATATGGAACATGCCCATCCATCATACACAGAGATAGATCACTCACACATTGGGTCCAGTTCGAGCCAAAATTCTATGCTCAAATCCCATACCCTTGTGTAATCTCTGTTCCTTGTGGGCAGATCCAACAAAGGCAATAAGAGGACGGGTTTTTCCAAAATGCGAAAGACATGCTCAAGCCCCTAGAAACATCAATATGGTGACAACCTGCATAGAGAAACTCTTGGAGTATTGTAAAGGGAATATAATATGAACATTACATGAAGAGTATATGGTTCAATTTGCACACAAAATTATGCCAAAGTTTCTAGAATTATTCTCATTTGAATTTTAAAGCATGTAAATTCAAATACTTATACTTGGGGCAGGGTTTTTTTCCTCCAGTTTTCTGATGTTGAGTGAATGGTTATCATCCATTACACAAGAGGCAATGGGTTACAGAGGTAGTGGGTCCTTCATATATGAAAATATCCAATTTGCTATTTTTTGAAGGTGGTAATAGAAAGGTCAAAATACGAAATGCATAGAGCCTGTAGATAAGCCAAGAACTACATCTGCAACAAGATTTCTGACTCTCAATGTTAGGCCTACAGATGGATAATGTGTAATGAATGCACACTTCATCTGCTATTGACATATGCGGGAAGTGATTAAGCTACAAAACAATGTGTCTTTGAACTCTTAATCTAATGTAGCCAACGTAAGGACAATCAATGTTTTTAGGCACCTGTAAATTGGCCAATTTGTTTTTCCAAAATTCAATAACATTCTTACCCAACAATTTCACACTGTGTCAGTGAATCAATTACAAACTCCTCCAACCTCTTCAGGTGGATGCTCTGTATTTAGGATGCTCTGTATTTAGCATAAGGCAAACATAATTTCTGTGTGTAAAATTGCATCATGATACACATTACTACAGTTCCACTTCACTTTGCCACTCAAGTCTACTAACTATCTTGATAGTGGTAAGCCAAGTTTTTCAATAGGACAATCCAAGAAGAGTGAAGATCAAAAGTGCAAACTCTTAGAAATTTGAAATCTTATGAGGAATGCACATGTAATTGTCATGAAAAACCAAACTTTTGGGGGCACAATATTGACAGTCACACTACAAGCAGGATAGAAAGGGGCTGGTGCAACAGAACTGGGTTCCAAGTTGCCATCAGAAGCTGGAGGAACTCAATCCTTGGACTCAAGTGTGTTAGCAATATCAATGACAAAGTGGAATTTCACATCTGATTTGCTGAGTCTTTCCATGGCAGTGTTGATGTAAGACATGGGGAACTTCTCGATCATACATGTTATATTGTGCTTCCCACAAAAATCCAGCATCTCCTGTGTCTCCTTGATTCCTCCTATTCCACTTCCTTCCACATGATGTCATGCTGCATTTCCAGGATCCAATTCTTTTCTGTTACAAGGCATTACATTTCTCCAGGCACAAACTCATTTGGCATTGTGGAGTTCAAAGCATCCCTGTCCAGTGAACTTATGAGGAGTAAGGCTTTGACAAAATAATGCTAGATTATGGTTCAGATGATTTGGCTTACCATTAATGAGGGAGAGTGCATTGATTGACAAAGGCTTATCTGGAATTCCCACCATCACAAGTCTGCCATCTATTTTCAAAGTACTCAAGTATGGGTCCAAAGGGTGAGCAGCTGCCACACTGTCAATTATGTAATCAATAGTGCTTGCTGCAGCCTGCCCCAATGCTCACATTCCAAATGCATAGATCATCAGACCGTTCCATGAGCAGCAAATAAAACTTCTAAATCCAAATATGTACCCATCTTACCCTGCAGTAATTTGCAAGTACAGTTCATCCATGTACACAAAAACTGTACCTTCGGGATCTAGAAATCGGAGAAAAACAGGACATCTGATAGGTTTCTCCATCAGGGCCTGACTACAGATGATCTGAACTCATTTTAAATATTAAGAAGAAATTGAGTGTTTTGCGGCATGATGAAGGAGACACTCTCTAACAAAGTTTCTAAAGATCATAAACTCCAATTTTCAGATCATGGACAATGTTTGGAAACACCCTGGTGATCAGAATTTGAACATCTGAGCTACATACCCCATGACCCATCATGGTTAAGTTTGTTCATATGACTTGAGATTAAGCATCTGCTGGCCAGTTTTCAACAAGCAACCCATTCCAAAATGGTAATTACTTAAGCATAACCAGTCTTCAAGACAGTGCTGGTGTTTTCACAAAACACACAAAACATAACTTTACTCTGGGCTCTTTGATTCATACCTTCATTTGCTCTGGATCTTTGCTGACAATGAAGTTCTCAGCTCCCAGAACCTCCCAAGCTTCCTTCTCTTTGCTTGGGGATCTGCTGAAGATGGCCACCTTCATACCAAACGCCTTGCCAAACTTGACACCCATGTGGCCTACCCCTCCCAACCCCACCACACCAAAGTGCTTGCCTGGCACATACATTTGGTAGTGCTTCATGGGACTGTAAACTGTTATGCCTGCACACAGTAATGGTGCTGCTGCATCCATTGGCAAGTTTGTAGGCATCTTCAACACAAATCTGACCCCACTCCAACGTCCATGCTTGAGCATTATAAAGATAATTGTGACCTGGAAGCAAATCCTCAGTTCTTCAGGTAAAGAAGAATGCTACAGTATTTTGTGCCGAAAGACATTTACAATCTAATGCTGCCTTATCTACCAGGAATTTTTCTAAAGCTTGAAACAAGGGTAACTTGGTAACCCGACTTTCCACTAAGACTCAAACCCCATAGGAATATGCACATGTGGGAGAAAAGATTGTTGAAGCACAGAACCAGAGTACTCACTCTTGTCTCCAAACCATTGTTGTGGAGTAGCCACCTTGGGTAACAGTCCCATCATAGTCCTTATCAGCGTAGGTCCAGACCAGTCCCTTGATGCAATACTGTTCCATATAGCGTGTGCATGAATCACAGGTTTGGCACGAATTCACCATACATCCCACTCCAACAAGTTCCCCAACCTTGAAGGCTTTCACCTCTGATCCAACCTCTGTCACCTCTCCACTATCTTATGCCTTCACAAAAACATATTTCCATCCCCCAGCATCTGTCAGACCTTCAACAGAGAAGAATGGTGCAGTGCCTCACATCAACCATGCTAACGGCTCTAGGGCTAACAAGAATTAAACCAGAATGTAATCCTATAACCTTGTGGACTGAATGTCTCTTCATGCTTGGGTTTAGAACCAGTGTTGTGATCTGTGGCTGTTTTTATTTTTTTCAAATGCTAAACACATTTGCTGAGCTGCTGCAAAACTATGAACCTGGATTCAGCAGCAAAGAGTTTTTTCCCTGCTTTCAACAACTCCTTAAAACATGGAAGACATAAATATCAAGGGCATTCAAGTTCAACGGGAAATTTACATACCGAGGAACCATGGGATATAGTGCTGATCCCCAATCATTGCGGATCTGGTGCAAGTCACTGTGACAAACACCACAGAATAAGATCTTGAACGCATTCGCTGGACCTGTTGCTCTGCAACTCAAAACCGCAACAAATTGACCTAAATTTCAACTTGGCATAATTCTGCCCTTCAGCTACAAATTTAAAATTTCAGAACTATTTGGATACACGCTGGTATCGGTCAACATCGTGATTAGCATGTTGGTTTTCACAATCCTCTGGAAGTACTAGACTTCCTTTGGGGGTTCTTATCTTGCCAGAGTCCAAAAGCCAATAGGTCTCAACTCTCAACACTAAAGAAAACTGGTTCAAACCCCTCATCAACCTGTCGACCTTCTGGGATTTCTACAGTGTATTGGAGGTTAGGCTAAGTAGTCTATTTTAGAGACCAGAGAAATTATATGAAACCCACCCGTGTCGACTTAGCTTTTTTCTATGCAGGAGATGGATCTCCTGACAGGAAGTTTTGTTACTAAGGTTCAAGCCCTCATTCCCATCAGTGCCTCACACATATCCATAGCATGCAAGGATCGGCAGCTATTATAGCTAACAGGTCTCATAATTTGGTTTTGAGTTGTAGAATTCACAATTTACTACATGCAACGAACCCAGAAACCATGGAGCCAGTTTAACTACAGCCTGATTGAGAAACTCTTGAACAAAATTTCAAAGCTTCTAAAGCCTTGACATCAAAATCCCACAAAAAGTACTGGATGGAAAAAGCAGTTATTCAACTTCATGAATTGGGAGGACCGATGTTTATTTTGTTGACAAAAAATAGCAAAAATGTTATGATAACAATGTGGGTGTTAAAAGTGTAAGGAAATAGGTGGGGGTAAAATAAAATATTGTCAAAATTCATCTATTTTTCATGTCATGGTAGCCATTATATGATAATAATGATAGTTTAGATTACCCCACACAAATTAAAAGTCATGTAGATAGATTCATCCCTTTGCTCATTTTTCATTGAAGGGCTAAGGGTTTCATTGCCACTATGCATTGTCATTGTTAAGATGAACTTGCATTGTGTTTGTAATTCACAAATTTTTTATTTCTACAAAGCTTAAGATCAGAGGTCAAGGTGAAAAAGCACTCACAATGGCACCTTCTGGTTTACGAGTGAAGTTTTTTAGTTGCCATATTAACCTGAATTTTTTAAGATTTGGACTCATGATTTAGTGTAAGCATTAAATATTTCTAATTTTTAGAAACAATTTAAGTTGATTTTGGGGTTTTTCCTTGGTACCAGTGTCGGTCTTGGTTCACCTAGGCCTAGGGGGATGTTCCTTGGAAAAGGATTTGTACTTTTTTTGAAATTGAAAATATGTGTTGCTTGTAGTTGTCAGTGAAAAACATCTTGCACTAGCTTTTGTCCAAATTCGAAGTCTACTTATTTGTAAAATTGTAGCAAATTGAAACAGAGTTTTGGTGTGTGAGTTAGTTTTTTTTAAAAGTTCAATTTAAAAAATGTTTTGACCTTCGTATTAGGTTTTAGGCTTCATATTATTGTCAATCTTGGAACTGGTGAAAATAAATGTTTTGCAATGGACTGTTTCCCAAATTCATATTTCATTTGTCTTTTTGCAGCCATTCTTTACAACTTTGATGACAACCATGGCCACATACACTTGAAAATGAAAAAAAAATATTAGCCAGAAGGATACAAACAATTCATTACTTTCGCCGTTCATGCATGAACACTATAATTCAAATTCACTAGAAATACTCTCAATAGCAACCCATAGAAATCTCAAAATGTCCAGGAAAACACTCGACAGACAGACCCTTTTCAAAACTTTTAAAGCACTGTGGGGCAACCAAGAATATCCTTTCTCACAAAGGAGGATATCATCCAAAGTACATAGTCCTTTAGAGTGGCAGGACTCCTACCTACCATTCATTTGTTTTCATTTTTAAAGTGTTGCAATCAATACTGGCGAGTATGCCCACACAGATTCAGTCATAATTCGTTTAACTGGCGATACTTTTCTCCAGGAGCATTAAAAGTGTAGCCAGCAGGCATATTTGTGGCAACTCGCTCATTAAAAAGGGGCGCTGTTTGGCGAATTGATTTTAAGAGAAAAAGGGGATTTTCGCCAGAAAATTTGGGCAGAGTCGCCTTTTGGCAAATTTTCGCCCCAAAAAAAAGGCTGGCACCAACACCTTGTCATCTACTGATGTTGAAAACTGCACGTTTCCCCACTTTAACATTCCTGCAATGTGGGCCAGACTTAGCTTCCTTCTCATACTTGGTCCATTTTTTCACGAATGCCTTCACATTGGAGCTTTACCCGAAGCCATAAAGGACATATCATTTGTTTTTTTATTGGTCTTTTAATTTGCCTAGGCGAGTTTTGACTTTTAAAAATATTTTAAATCAAATATTTCTAGGATTTTTTTGGGTTCCCCTCCCTTCGACCTTTCCCATTTTTGGGGTGTTTTAGCTACATAATAATTCTAAGAAATGAAATTTTCATTTGATAGTTTCCTTTGTTTTTGGCATTTCATACAGAAAAATGACCTATCTTATTCAGTGTACAACCACACAAATACAAGTTCAAACCTCAAGTTACAATTCATTCAGTGAAAAGGATTTAGCATATATTCATTTATCAGGTGTAAACAAAAAAGCTACCTTCCAATGCATACTACCCACATTTACTCCACACAACAAGACCTTCCAAGTTATTCAACTTCAAGCAAGGTTAGAGGTGACTCATAGTCATGGCCTTTAGTTTGACAAATCCATTGTCACTAGGTAGAACATTTTCATCCCCAGAACAATAAACCCCTCCTTGATGTTAAATTTTGTATAGGATGATGAAAATCAATGTTGGTTGGTTATTGATTTTTTTTTCATAGAGTCAAATAGGTTTTTTTAATTTCAAAAGTGGGTGCCAATTAAGTTACCAATATTTTTAATGATAACCACCAATTATGCATAAAGGTAAGTTATCAAAGAACTAATTAATAATTGTTGGTTATCTTGCTGGTTATTAATCGATTATAAGGTTCTTAAAAAAGGGTAAATTATATTTTTATTTTTTCTTATTAAAAATTTGAGATGTTCTAAGATTGAGAACCCATTTGGATGACAAACCAGGTCATTTGTGCAGGTTATTAGATTTTGAAAATTTAAAAATTAATATTGATTGGCAGGTCAATAATTAGACTGATAACCTAATTGGTAACTGGCCAAAATTCAATAACCGGCAAACATTGGTGAAAGCCTCTTGCCATGCATTAAATTTGACCAAAATGTCAGGCCATGAGTGACACCTTTAAAAATATTTTCTTGTTATGATCTTCCTGAGTGATAACAATTGGTCTAGATCTAAGGTAAATAGTCTTTTATTGTTTAAAATGATTTTTTTCATGTTTTTGGGTGGGAACATTGAACATTAGACATAAAATAATTTTTTTATAAGCGTAGTTTCCCATTGTTGGGTGGAGATGCTCTTAGTACACTTATTGCAATTTTAACTAAACAATAGTGTGACCTACACCATTGAGCACAAAAAGTGAAGTCCTTTTACAAATTATGTAAATATGTGGGAAATTCACATCCCAAAAAACATGATTTTTAATTTAACTGAAATTTTGATGACAAAGACTCTTCAAAATCAATAACTCTTGCATCATAGGTTTGAAAATTATGGAACCAGCATAATGCAGCTCTATTTATCAAGGGCCTTCCAAAGGTAGCAAAAGCTAGCCCCCAATTTCCTTGAATTTGAA
Source organism: Sphagnum contortum (assembly GCA_963920785.1). Classification (NCBI taxonomy): domain Eukaryota; kingdom Viridiplantae; phylum Streptophyta; class Sphagnopsida; order Sphagnales; family Sphagnaceae; genus Sphagnum; species Sphagnum contortum. Next base: position 1,954,559 of record OY987282.1, on the reverse strand, counting down.
TTTCTAATTTGATATTTGAATTTTCAATGATCACAATTCAAAATAGAATAACATTATGAAATAACCTGGCTGCAACTGTACTGTTCAAGAGCTTTCCAATGATACTAAGAACACAACTAAGGACATTATGGTCTTGGAGATCTCAAGGTGACAAAACAACAAAACAAACTGCCTTTCTTAATTCTATGATTTTTTCAAAAGCTTCATGAATTTTCATCAATTAACATGCGATGCTTTCAACAAAGATTTGTTGTGGTCAATGTTTTCACAAACTTGAATAATTTTGTTATGTGTATAACATCCCTCTTATTTTATATATACAAAACTTCAAGAGAAATTTCTCTATTCATCATTTTGTCATGTAGTGACACTCAATCTTGTCACTTGAATAACGCATTGCTCCAAACATTTTTTAAATGGTAAAAACTGGAAGTCAAGCAAACAGCTCATGCAATCTGTCCACTATAACTTGCACACATTCAACCCCCACTATCATATGCTCCCATAATGTTCCAAAATGTATCCAGACCAGACTCATATCAGTTGATCTAAACCCCCTGGTATGAGTGCTTGGGCCCTTCACATGTGCTCTTTGTAAGCTGTGCACAAAATGGTCATGAATGTTACTTGTCGGAATGTACAAAGAAAGCATTTACCGATATGAGTTGATTGCGTTGATTTTATGGACTTCTCTTGAAAGTTATTCACAGACCATGCCCAAAGAACACTTGAGGGGCACCCATTATTTAAGCAACTGGTGTATCATGCACCTGGTGTCTTTTGTCTACTATTGGAATGACCCCATTTGTATTAAAGTCTTGGCTCCTAAATTATTTTGGATACTTCAGGGTTAAGTGGGGATGCCTGGTTGTCTGACGCTGTGCATACCAACCAGGGTTTCTTTTAAGGATTTTCTGATGGAAGTCAAAGTGACAGTCATCCAGAAAATAATTTAGCCAATTTTAGCTGCATTCTAGATACGAAAAGAAAACAGAATCCTTCTATTTTCCTGGCTATCTACTAGAGCTTATCATAAAAATTTGGTAATTTGGATTTAGTTGTCTTCCAAATCTGACGAATTTTGTTCATTTTTTCCACGAAAAATCCTTTGAACAGGTCTAAATCATATGTTTGAGGTTGAAATTTGGTGAAAATTCGCCAGTAAAAGAAGCGCTGATACCAACCAGGGTTTTTTTTTTCAAATTCATGAAGTAGGTGAATTGGCCAGGATCCTCAGCATTAATTAGCACTAAATGGCTTCTGTCCTAGTGGACAAGTAGACCTTTTATGGAATCCTGCTTAGTTCTGGCGACCTGCAGGAACACACTGTCTAAATCTGACGATTTCTAGCTTTTTCCTTTCTCAAGATATGACGATTTAAAAAGAACAAAATTCCAAAAAAGCCCTTTGCTGGATTCGCCAGCCCTGACCATCAGAGAGTTGTGGATTTTGAGGAATCTAATTGTTTGGGTAGTGGTACTTCCTCGGAAAGAACGGCTCGCAGATGAAGTACACAGGGCAGGGTTCTTTTCCTCACTTTCCTTACGGAGCAGGGTGGCGAGCATCCCTAGGCAGGTTGCGACAGATTACTTCAAGGAACTCTTACAACTGCAACCGCAGACGGTGCACATAAATGTGGTGCCACCCTCCCCCACAACACAATGCTCTGTCGGTTTTAGGTGATTTAAAATAAAAAAAGCCCTCTTTTTCCCTTTGCATTGGGAGCCAGGGTTTGAAAACATGTAGAATGCTGACCATAATTCGCCTAAAAAAACATACCGACACAGGGCCAACTGGAACCACACAAATGTCAGAATTTACTGAACGGATGATCAGATTTGTGTGATGCTAGGAGCATGGGTTTTTTTTCCAATTTCCTGATAGATCCAGACTGGCGAGCATCCGAACGCAGATTCAGACAGATGTCGCGAGGTGGGTCACATTGTTTCAATGAACTCTTTACAACTGCAGTCAGTGCATGTTTTTGATTGATTATTAGTTACCAGCACAAGATTTAAATCTATTACCTAACTGCTGCAACCGTCCGCATGTAACTTTGTTGTATTTCTGAGACCATATTATTGCTACCACTCACACCATTCCATTTTCATTATTTACATTTATTCCATTACAACGGTTCATACCACTGAGAATATCCACTGGTATATAATAATCACGCCGAAAAAATAAAACACTGATACCAGCCCAGCACCAGTTCTCACTAGTCACACCCAAAGCTCTCCTGGTACAGGGCATTAAACTGCCCTGTTCCCTGCCACATCTTGTAAATTTTTTGGGGATAAAGTCTACATAGTTGGGTAGATAGGCTGGTGAGCAAACACTTAAGAACTCAAAGGAGATTGAATCCTCAGACATTGTTTCTTTGCTTCTGCAATTCGAAGAACATTTATAACCCTCTACTTAAAACTTCCAACCACGCACAAATTGCTCAATTTGGTAAAGGAATGGAGAAGATGTGGGGTGTTTGGTGTTAGGGGGGTGAGCGTCCGGTAATGGGTGAATATAAACAAATTAGAATTTTGGAGCTTATAATCTTTGATTGTTGCATTTTTGCCTCTGGAATACAAAGAAGTTTTGTCTATACTTAGTTGACACATCCATCAGGTTTTAAATCACTGAAAATGAACTCGAAATGAGAAAGACAGGAGGCTTGAACTACAGAGAGGTCTAGAGCTATATTTTCAAAAAAAATTAAGGAACTATCACTCATCATCTGGCTTCGCTTCCTGTGTTGCTCCTTTACTTCGGACAGTGAAAAAACAATTGTAGCCTTTCAGTTGTGCATCCAATGACACAAAAATAGTTCAATTTGTTTAAGGAATGAGGAAAATATTGGAAAGTGTTTGATCATAGATCCATGCTTGATGATGGGTGATTCTACCCTAGTAAGGAGACTAAGAAGACAAAGAAAAAATACTTTATTAAAGAAGACAAAGAAAAAAGAAGACAAATTACATATATTTTACCCAATTCCTGTCAGAGTTTTTTTCTGGTTCAAAAATTCATCAAAATGTGAAAAATAATAATAAACTCATGCCAGGGCCCAGAACCATTAGGGCCAAAATGCTCGTTGCACAGTAAATTTTGCAGTTATAGTTAGACCAGTTAGACTAGAACAGACACAAATTTACTGAAGGGGAGTGAAAAACTACAGAAATAGGCAATAATTATTTATTTAGCCCTCCAATTAGAAAATAGCAGATCCTTTAGTAAGTCTGCACTTATCCTTCCCAAATTTTTTATTTTTTTACTTTTCAATTTTGTGATGTACCTGGGTCCTGATGGCAGTCATCTACAAGAAGACTTAGCCGAAGTTTGTTCCATATGAGATAGTAAAGTTTTAAAAGTTGTAATCACTTTTCTATTGTTGGCTATCTGCTGCTGCAACCTACTGATAGCAATCTGGCAATTGACAACTTGTTTTCAAAATCTGGCAAAATTTGCGTCGTTTTTTTAGATTCAAAAAATACTTCGGATAGATCGAAATCAGATTTCTCAGGTCTAAAATTTACAAAAATTCTCGGAGAAGAATCACCGATCCTGCCTCCAGTAATGCCAGCCTGCCTCAGATGAGGACTCAGGAGCCATGCGTCCAGCTGTGGAGCCAATCGTGCTCCACACATTTTGGGAGATTCTCAAACGTTAGCATCATCCGGTGCAAGGAAAAAGGCAAGCCCTGTACGAAGGCATTAAGTATGCATGTGAATTGCATTCAAAGTTCATACAATGTGGTTAAGAAAGTACCTTACATGCACAAGGTGCCCCATACGAGCCCATTCATGGCAAGTCAAATTTCTCCATGTGATTAGTTGCTGTGCATCTACAGTAAAGAAACACGTGAGGGCTTTTGCAATTATAAAAGGCTGTGCATTGTCTGTCTATTTCACGCTCTCATCCAAGTGCAGTCTGTTTGTTGCTTCACTAGACCTCCAGAGTCGAGACTCCCAACTGCCTTGTATCTAGAGGTGTTCCCGAAGTGTGTCGAAGCTGCCAAAGGACACCAGCAAACGTTGAGGTCCAGAGTCGAGACTCCCAACTGCCGTGTATCTAGAGGTGTTCCCGAAGTGTGTGGAAGCTGCCCAAAGACATCAGCAAACGTTGAGGTCATTTTGAACCTTGAGGTAGCTGCTGCTGGCCGAATCGAAGGCAAAAGTCTGTTTCTGTTCTTCACACGTATGTTCTGGTTAAATGACGTCAAATGTGAAGCTTTCGTCAAGTTTTGTGAAGCTAGCAGGATTTCAAGACCTAAATGTAACTTGCATTGGTGTGTACTCCGTATCAGGTTTGTGTACGTGAGCTGCGGAGGAGTGACGAAGTCCATCAGCAGATCAAGTGTTAGGAAGCCCAAGGTCATCAGCAGACGCCTCGGAAGGTCCATGCCCTGTTCAGGTCATTTTGAATCTTCAGGTACCAACTGCTGCCACAAATGAAAGCAGCATCTGTTTGTGTTCTTCACACGCTAGTTTTGTGTCAAATTTGAAGTTTTCGTCTGTTTTTCTAAAGCTAGCAGGTAAGATCTGAAAGTAACTGGGAGTGCACTTGGTATCAGGTCGTATAGGTGAGCTACGGAGGAGTGACGCAGCTTCTACCCTTGAATATTGCTTGTTGATTACAGGGCGCGGATCCTTGAAAGGTAAGAATGTTTTGTCCACGCTCATACGGTCATTTTCAAAAATTTGGATGGTAATATCATATGTGTTCCGAATGTGATCCAAATGAGTATTGCCTCCTCGATGCGGGTCTAGATCCTTGGAATCATTGTGTTCAACATTTGTCTATGCCCATGCATTGCTCGAAGTAAATGTACGTATGTCACACATATTCCACATTTTCTCATATCTGTTACCTCGTCTCTTATGCAATCTTCAAGATCTTTTCTTTTTGGCATGCAATCGCACTACTTTGAACTTTCAACGTATTGGGATGATGCCCCCATGTGGATAAGTTTCAAGGAAGTGGTTCAGTTTCAGAGAAACATCGTTGAGCATGCTAAGAAAATCTATCAGTTTGAATCTATTTCCTTCGTTCTTCCCCCTGTACGAAAATCTCCATGTCGTGAACTGCCAACAAATCAATCCTTAGTCTTGAAATGGCTCAAGTTGAGTATCACCCCAATAGTGAGAAGCGGTCTACTGCATTCCGAGTCCTGCTAATCATGTCCAGTGGAAGCTTTTACATTTAGATCGATGGTATAAGTATTTGCTGAAGCGGTTTTAGTTTCTGTACAAACTACTTACTGATATGAACTAAGGTGTAACCGTAATATTTCCTACTAACTGGTTCTAGCAAAGTGTGGTGGATTTATGATGTTTTCTTATACGAGAGTTCCACGTAAATGAGATAAATAAAAATCCTGAATTCCTGCAACAAAACCGATTGACCAACTTCTCTAGATCGACAGTGTGGTCACGAATCAAATTGTAGTGTGCTAGACATGCCTCATAAACGATATCACATTTCATGTGTGTTTCGTTGATCACAACAACATTGTGAAATTTGTGATTCCGTGAATTATGTGTAGGTTGGGACGCAATTCATAAGGGTATCTACATCAGTATTGTCAGGTTATTGCTAGCACTGAGCTTGTAGCATTCAGACATTTGATCGTCGTCGAGCGCTCAAATCCGGTGTGTTCTGAAAATTTTGCCAAATTTACTAGCCAAAAAGCTTTGTGATAAGTATCTCCGGAAAGATTAGTTAAGGAACTCGTGCTCTTAGTAGCTTGCTTTTCACATGTCGTCTAAACGCTCACGTGACAATAGAAGTAGAGTTTTTCTGTTTTGTCTTTATTCTATTCTTTGGTGGGTTTGTGATTTTGACAACCTCGGCCACTTATTTCAGTGCAGCTATGACAAGTGCGATGGACGAATCAAATTCCAAGAGCGCAACAATGCCGGAGGAAGCCCAGACCGGAAACGATAAGCAAGGGTCAACTCGACGGAGCGATGCATTAGTAGCGAGTCCGAAGGGTTCCGAGGATTCAACGATAACTAAGCTTTCGAATTTGACTTCAGATAAAGTTTTCAAGCTAATGACGGTAGCTAAGGAGGGACCAGTTCAAGACTTCCTCAAGTTTTGGGGTGGTGTCGACCTGAATTTAATGCTTGGGACTTCAGGAGATTATGAGTTTGGCGAACCGTTGGAAGACTATGCATGGAAGGACGCGCGTGGAAAGGAGCCGTTGGAAGACACTGCATGGAAGGACGCGCGTGGAAAGGAACCGTTGGAAGACTATGCATGGAAGGATGCGCGTGGAAAGGAACCGTCATTTGGATGCGTAAAAACAACAGCCTTGCATATGGCAGCCGCCAATGGGCAGGCGGATATTGTGAAACAAATATGTTCGGTGAAACATATACAACTAAATCTCCAAGACACGTTTGGTTACATACCTTTGCACTTGGCGGCCAATTCAAGGCATGTCAATCGCGACCGTGTGATTGATGAGTTAATGCACCAGTCACATGCTCATCTTGTTAACGCAAATGCGGTTGACAAGACTCGAAGTGAGGACGACCTCGGAATATCGATTGATAACAATTTCACCCCATTACACTTAGCTGTAATGGCCCACTTCCGCACTGACCATAGATACATCGTGGAAAAGCTTTTTCAGTGGAAACCAAAAGAGGGGCCATACTATAAGAGTATCATAGATGTCAGTGCTAGATCCGGTCCTAAGGGATTGTCACCTCTTCACATTGTTTTAAAGACTAGAAAAGAAATTATTAAATGGGATTTAAGTGGGATAGACATGATAGTTACGCTAGTCAACTTCATGAACACTAACTGCCCAGAAGCTATTAACAAGCCTGACTTTAAAGGAAGGACAGCACTCCATTATTGTGTGGAGAATCGTGACCATACAGCAGTGGATACCTTATTACGAGAAGCGGATAAAATCAATCCCGTGGCGAATGACAATCAAGGAAAGACGCCTTTGGACATTGCCGTTAAAAACGGTAATTACGTGATGGTGCAAAAGTTGCAAAACTATTTAGAGGTGTCCGGGTTGTATGGTAATCAGGATGCATATGCGGCAGCTGCCAATGCACTTTTGGTGGTTGCAACACTTCTTGCAACAGTGACATACACGTCACAAATCACACTTGCTGAATCCACCCTCTATTGGGTGTTGAGCAACTTGTCTTTCTACTTTGCCATATCCACATTACTTGTTGCAGCAGGTGCTGCCATGCCGAGTAGAGGCAGCACACTTGACAACCTCCGAAACGCAGTTTATGGAGCTTCCGTTTGTTTGGCATTTTCCATTTCATGTGCCATAGGAGCTTTTGGAACTGCAGGGTTTCTTTCTCTACCTCCTGGTATCCATTATGACGGGAAAGTCGTAGCCACTACAACCATTGGAGGAATTCTTTGTTTGTATTGCTTAGTTGGCTTTGTACGAAAACTTGCAAAAGCCTATAGTCCAATTTTCTTGTATGCAGATTACCGTAGGAGACGCCTTGTTAAGGAACACGTAACTGGGCCTTTGAGAAAGTGGACTGAGCCTTTAACCGAACGGCTGCGAAAGACAACGTTTGTGGTAGGTGTAAAAAGCTGGTATAGCAGGGTTAAACATCCCCAATTTCCCAAAAGATGGATAGAACTCCCACAGGGCCAAGGGAGAGTTAAGGTTTCGATTTAACCTCTTTTGAGGCTAAATCAAGAAATCAAAACTTTTGGAAAAGAACGACGCTTGACCTTCCCTCTGATGTTGACAAGAGAGAATAAAGTTCAAGCATGGAAGCAAGTACGGGACGGATGGAGAGCAACCCTTCATGCAAGGGGCATCGCAGTGTTTAAACTTGTAATTCGTTAGTTTGGTTAACAATGTCTATTGTAACTAGCTAGTTTGAATAAGTATTCATTTTGTGAGTGCTAGATCCTTGGACATTAAAAATGACCATTGTCACACATAAATAAACACTTCTGCTGTATATGTACTTGTTCTCTTTTTAAGTTTGTAGCCTTCAATAGCCAATGCTTTCATGATATCAAAGGGCCAACTGTCAATTTAAAAATATTATTTTGGATTTCATTAGGGTGGAAGAAATTAATGACTCAGGCAAAACGTTGGATCTTGTTGAGAGATATTCTGGAAGTGATTAAATAATATTGAATGTGGTTGGAAGAAAAAGTATACATAATGTAACAAGTGTTTCAAAATTTAAAATGGAATTGTTTTTGGAGGTTTTCAATAGCCAAAAGTAAGGAGAGAAAAAAAAAGAAGTAAAATCATTAGATTTGTATATTTGGATTTCACTGTACAGCTTGAACGACGTGTTAAAAACGTGGCAATTTTTAGATTTTTTTGGAAAAAAGGAATATTCAATGATGTTTTTTTGGAAAAAACATTGCAACCAACGAACTTCTGCTTGGAATCCATAATATGATTTCGAAATCATGATCAACAATTGATCTCACATTTTAATTGTTGAAGAAGAAAATGACGTTTGTTTACAATAACAGAGAGCCAGGCTCACTGGTTCTAGTCTAACTTGTCTGACTATACCCACAAAATTTACTGTGCAGGGACCACATTTCGGCCCTAATGGTTCTGGGCCCTGGCATGAGTTTATTATGATTTTTGATATTTTCGTGAATTTTTGAACCAGCGAAAAACTCTGACAGGAATTGGGTAAAATATAGTAATTTGTACTTTTTTTTTTCCCCCTTCTTTAATCAAGTGAGGCATTGGCCTCTATACCTACTAGGGTAAAATGGCTCATCATCAAACAATTTCCAGTACTTTCATCATCCCTCAACCAAATTGAGCGATTTTTGTATCCTTGAACAAGCAAATTGAAGGGTCACAAATGTTCTTTCAGAAGTAAAGGAGCAAAGCGGGAAGCACAGGAAGATGATGAGCCATAGTTTGCTTAAATGTTTTTGAAAAAAATAGCTCTAGACCGTTCCAGCCACTTAACTCAATACACTCAACCCCCTTAACACCAAACACCCAATATCTTCTCCATTCGTTTATCAAATTGAGCAATTTGTGTGGCATTGGAAGGGCTAGGCAGAGGGTTACAAATGTTCTTGGAGCTTCAGAAGCAAAAAAACAATGTCTGGAGATTCGACCTCTGTTGAGTTCTTAACTGTTTGCTCACCAGCCTATATACCCTACTATGTAACCTGTATGGGAGGTGGAAAGACATTGTGGGCACGTCAAGGTGGGGTTCAAAGGTGTGGGACTATCCCCCACCTTCATGCTTTACCCATCATGAAGCAAAGAAGAGGACTTTTTGAATATCTCTAGATCACATGGTATAGGAAGGGGAGGAATATCCTTGCCACTAAACCTAAAATGACGGTCAAAATATTTTAAAAATTGAACTTAAAAACAAAACAAAATGACACACCAAAACTCTATTTCAGTTTGCTACAATTTTACAAATAAGGAGACTTAGAATTTGGACAAAAGCTAGTGCAAGATGTTTTTCAATGACAACTACAAGTAATACATATTTTCAATTTAAAAAAAAGGTATAAATCCTTTTCTAAGGGACATCCGTCTAGGCCTAGGTGAACCAGGACCCACACTCGTACCAAGGAAAAACCCCAAAATCAATTTAAATTGTTTCTAAATATTAGAAATATCTCATGCTTAGACTAAATCTTGAGTCCAAATCTAGCGTTTTCCAGGTTATATGGCAGCTAAAAGACGTCCTCAAAAACTGGAAGGTGCCAGAAAAACACATTTGTATTTGTTTCTTCTATCAAAAATGTTAGCAAGGTGTGCTACACCCCACAACTAAGTAAAGAAGTAAAATGGTTTATTGTCACCTACATTAAAGTTGAAAACTGTATGATTAGTTGTAAGATTTATTTAAAAACTATATGATTGGTTATAAGATTTATTCTTAAACTATATGATTGGTTATAAGATTTATTCTTAAACTATATGATTTGTTATAATATTTATTCATTAGTTACAACCATATTTGATTTCATGCATGCAACATCATTGTATGTGATGTAAACATTAATGATGAAACCATTAAATCATATAGTGTGAGAAATGAGACCCCAAAATATTTGGGGTTGGCAATATCCCATTTATTTGGATTCTCCATTCTATTCTTGCAATTCAAAGGCAAAAATCCTTCAAAAACTATTGTTTGGGTCCAGTCATAAAATTTTGATGTTGTTGGCAATTTGGTCATTTCTCCTGGGAAATGGGAGGCGAAAAAAATCCCACCAGCATCTATTGCACAATTACGGGTCCCTATTAAATAGTCAACACTGATGTTAGCTTTGAGCAAGGGTTTGAAGAACGTTGATCAGTTCTTCATTTTTTACCATAACTCTCAAGTCCAATTCTAGGGTTTTTAAAAAAAAATGGAAGACCCTGCAGTTCCAAGTCTAAAGAATAAATGGAAAATCACTCATTGAAAAGTAATTAATTATTTCACAGACATGTGTTGAATAGGGGGTTTTTTTTTGCAATTTCATGAGGACTGGCAATCCTCCACAAAGAGAACTTAGCCAAATTTGGCTACAAGTCAGAGAAAAAGGTAGAAACTTTTTGAAACCCCACCATGTACTGGCGACGTGCAGGGACCTATAGTCTAAATATGGCCGATCTTTTAAAAACATTCCTAGAAATGTGATGAATTTGGGGGATTGTTTTTTCCCGGAAAAGCCTTCGTAGAAAATCGCAGGCCCTCTTCTTTTGTCGCCAAGTGACGAATTTCGCCAAAAACAAAAACACTGTTGTTGAAGCTGCCTGTCCGTTGTGTACGGTGGCGTATGACTGTACGAAAGTAGCCAACACGCTCAAGGTTCCCCAGACAAGGCCCGCCGTCTCACATCATTGTGAGGGCCAGTGGAGCCGATCCTGCTCCACACATTTTGGGAGATTTCTCACGCGTGAGTCTTATCCGGTGCAAAGCAAAGCAAAGCGAAAGGCAAGCTCTGCATGCAGGCATGCATCGAGTATGCGTGCAAAATGCTCATAAATGTGGTAAATAAAGAAAGTACCATACAAGTACAATGTGCCCCGTACCGGGCCTTCCTTTCGCCCGTCAAATTTCTCCACCCTCACGAGGTGCTCTGCAAGCAACTACAGCAAAAAAACGTGAGGGCTTTCTATAAAATAAGAGCTGTGCTTGCTCTGTCTATCCCATACTTTCATTCAACTGCAGTCAGTTTGTGCTTCTCCAGAGGTCCATACTCCACCTCGAGACTCTCAACTGCTGTGTATCTAGAGGTGTTCCCGAAGTGCAAACGTCTCCGAAGTTCCATGTGCTGTTGATCATTTTGAACCCTGAGGTACCTGCTGCTGGCATAAATGGAACCCAATATCTGTTTCTGTTCCTCACACGTTGTTACTTCTGCTTTAGTGATGACAAACTTGAACTTTTCCTCAAGTTTTCTGAAGCTAGCAGGATTTTAAGATCTAAAAGTAAGGTGTGCACTGGTTATCAGGTTGTATACACGAGCTGCAGAGGAGTGACGGGGTTTCTACCCTTGAATATTGCTTGTTGAATGCAAGTCGTGGATCCTTGAAAGGTACGAATGTTCTGTCCATTCCCAGGCGCTCATTTCATGAAGTTGGATGTTATCTGCTGTTTCCAATGTTATCCAAATGAATATTGATTCCTCAATCCTGGTCTGGATCTTTGGAATCAATGTGTTCAACATTTGTATTTGGTGCCCACGTGTTGCCCCACGTAATTGAATATATGTCGCAAATATTTCGCATTTACTTGGATCGGTTTGCTTGTGCACATGTTCAAGATCTTTTGTTTGTGGCAAGCAGTCGCACCGCTCTAAACTTTTAGCAGACTGGGAAGATGCCCCTAAATTAATTAGGGTCATGAAAGTGGTTAAGCTTCATAGGAACTTCATTTGTAAGTATGCAAAGAAAATGTATCCTTAAATCGATACATAGTTCGTTCTTCCGAGTGTCAGAAGAATTCCGCGGAGTAGGGACTAACTTCCGAAGGAATCCTTAAAGCTTATGAAACTTCAAGGTGGTTGAAGTTGATTCTGATCCCAATGGTGCCAAGGGGTCTCTACTTCCTTCCAGCTAGCTGCTGATCGTGTCTAATGGAAACTCTTACATATAGTAGATCAGTGGAAGAAATATTTTCTGAAGCAATTCATTTTCTGTACAAGCTAGTTACCTTAACTTGGACTAAGATGTAGCTAAAATATCTCCTGACAATGGGTTTCATCAAAGTGCGGAGGATTTATAATGAATTCTTTTACCTAGAGTTCCACATAATTAGATTAGTGAATATCCAAGTAACTTGTACAACAGAATTAACTGATCCACCTGTCTATTTAATATCAAGGCAATATGATCCTGAGATGTTATGAAAATCTCAGTACGCTCCATGCCTCATACATGATCTGACAATTCATGCGTTTCGTTGACAACAATGTTGTGAAACTTACGATTGCATGAATGTGCAGGCTGTGACGCATTTCATAAGGTTGTCAACTAAATCAATATTGTCACATCATTGAGCTTGGAACCTTCAGGCAAATTTGACGGTCGTAGAGCGTTGAAATTAGGTGTGTTATGAACTCTTCTCCCAATTTACTAGCCTTGACAAGGTTTGTGATATGTGTATAGATATAATAGTTAATGAAAATTGTGATTTCTTTTGTTAAACAAAGTGGCAGCCTTGAACTAGTGCTCTTAGTAGCCAGCCTCTAAGTTGCATGTGGTTTGAATGCTTTTGCAACCATAAATGTAAAATTATTTTAGTGATGTCTCCACTCTTCGGTGGGTTCAAGTGAAACGACTATCACCAAACGTTTTTCATTCTCTCGTCAATCTCACCTACTTGATGTCCACCTTCTAAGGTCTTGGTTGGTTTACTGCAAGGTTGTTTCTCCTGCCTGTTCTAAAGATGTAAGGGGGCTATATAATGGGTGCCACATATGCCAAACTATGTTACAAGCTTAAAGACTCACAGGCGAAGAATGGGTGTTCGCATAATTTAGATAAATTTTTATGACACTGCTTAAATTTTGAAGATGAAAATTTATAAGCAGTGCATAAAAAATAAATTGGATATTAAATTTCTCGAAGTTGTGTTAAAAGAGTTGCAGAGTTCAACGTCATACTAATGCCGAGATGAAACAACACTATGTGCAACAGACATTGAAGGCACAAGGACCAGTTCTACAAGCAAGTGAAGAGGACCGATCATCTTTTAGAAGCATATTCAGGGGAAGCTGACAAATTAGGCCACTTTTTTGAGTCAGCTAGCTATGACAACTGGGGTGGAGCTCCCACGGTCATGGAGCGCAACAGGAGAAGATGAACCCAAAATGGATAACAAGGGCCGATTCAATTGAAGGGGCTAACAGCAATTCCGACAAAGGATCATCTGGAGCCCACGAAATTCCCTCCAGATTGTCACGTACAGGGATTGATGAAAGCAGCCGCGGATGGACCCCTTCAGGAATTTTTGAAGTTATGGGATGGTGTTAACCTGAATTCTCAGGTTGATTGTGACACGCTTGTAGATCCATTCAAGCACAACTACTTACAGAAGCATGCAGTTGAAGCGAGATCGCTGCGTCTGAAGTACAGCGTTGGAGGAGTGGTACTTGAGAATGCCTTAACTGACAAGAATGGAGTTGGAGACGCAGTGCTAAGTCTTCATAATTGAGAAGTACGGAGTTGCTGAGGGGATGGTACTTAAAGAGGCCTTAACTGCTCTTCACCCGGGTAGAACAGCATTGCATATGGCAGCCACCAATGGGCAGTGGGAGATTGTGAAAGAAATATGTGCGGTGCAATCTGTGCAAGTGAACCTCAAGGACATATTTGGTTACACAGCTTTGCACTTGGCTTGCCTATCACCTCATCCAAAACGCAAGCTTGTGATCGAACAGTTAATGGAGAAAAATGTGCATGATCGCATTGAGGCCAATGTGGAATCCCATGCGGCCCTTCCGGATCCGGATGGCAACTACACTCCATTACATTTCGCTGTAAGGGGCAATTTCAAAAAAGTTGTGGAAATGCTTTTAGAGTGGAAACCAACAACGGGGAAAAACAAGGATACGATCATAGATGTTGGTGCTAGATCCAAGGATGGATGGACTCCTCTTCACCTGGCTGTAAAAGAGAAACTAGCCAAAGAAGAAGATAAAATCGCAAATGCTAAAGCAAAATCTATAATAAGAACATTAACCAAATTTATCCACAAAAACTGCCCAGAAACCATAAACACACCGAATGAAGAGAAAAAAACCCCACTCCACACCAGTGTAGCGTCTGGCGACTATGGACTAGTGGATTTGCTATTAGACCAGGGAGAGAAAATCAACCCAGAGTTAAAGGACATGGACGGAAACACGCCTTTGGACATTGCTATTCAAAAAGGTGATAACAGGATGGTGCAGAAGTTGCAGAACTATTTAGAACGTGTTGGGTTGTATGGTAACGAGAAGGCATATGCGGATGCTGCCAGTGCAATTTTGGTGGTTGCTGCACTTATTGCAACAGTGACATTTAATGCGTGGTCACAAATCCCAGTTCCCGAATCGACCCGCTTTTGAGTGTTCAGTAGCTTGTCTTTCTACTTTGCTGTAACCACATTACTTTCTGGAGCAGGTGCAGCTATGCCGAGTAGAGGTAGCACACTTGCCAATGTCCGAAGCGCGGTGTATGCAGCTTCTGTTTGTTTGGCAATTTCCCTTTCGTCTGTCATAGGAGTTTTTTCAACTGCAGCTTTTGTTTTTACCCCTCTTGGTGCGCATGATCGGAGGAAAGTAATAGCCACTACAGCCGTTGGAGGATTTGCTTGTTTGTACTTCTTAGTTGCCTTTGTACGAAAACTTGCGAAAGCCTACAGTCCTCTTTTCTTATATGCAGATTACACTAGGAAGGCCTTTGTTTACAAACATGTAACTCAGCCTTTAGCAAGCAGGCTCCCGAAAACCAAGCTTGCGGACGGACTAAAATCATGGTATAAGGACACAGTTGTAAATCCTAAGGGAAGAGTAGGCCCAAATAAGAAATCAATTGGAGAAGGGACTGACGCTTGACGCTCCTTCCTCCGATGTTGATGAGGAAGAACAAAGTTCAAGCACGTGGAAGCAAGTGTGGGAGGGATGGGGAGCGGCGCTTCGTAAGGACATCACAATGTCTCGACCTATATTGTAATTTATTGGCCTTGCCTACCAAGGCAAGGATATTGTGTTTAGATTCATTATAGAATATAGTAGCTTAAGGGATTTTGGCCACTAGGTGATAGCCTAAGGTCTATTTTTATATGAAGATTTTTGAAAGATGATATTCGGCTTGTTTTGAAACTTGAGATTAATTATAGAGTTATAACGTCTCAAAGGATTTTGATTCTTTTAGAGGATTTTTTGAAGATTATATTTTTGCATGGTGAAATATTTGAGTTTTCATAATTCATCTTTTGCCTTAAGATCCTTGTTAATGTAATTGGCAAGGCCACAATGTGACACACCTGTTGTTTTTTATATTGTAATTTGTTGGTTTATTTAACAACATATGTTGTACTAGCTAGTAAATAGTAGGTATTTCATTTATTGAACTCTAAATCCTTGGACTAAATAGATACCCTTTGTCCCATAAATCCTTGGACATAAATATGAGCTTTCTTCTTCTATTGTATGTATTTTTTTTTTTCTAAGTTTCTTGGCTTTAGTATTCATTTTTTTCAAAGAATATGTGATATTAGCCATCTTTTAAATAAAGAGCACATTTGGTTTCCACCTCACAGTAATTTCATTTAGCCGGACAAAACCTGAATGCATTTAGAAGAAAAAAACTCAATGGAACAATTAGCCCCTTTCTATAAATTTTTCCTATTCAAGTGTAATTTGAAAATGGGCATGTTGCTAATCCAAAATTATTTGTTACCACTATTTGATGGATTAAAAAAATTCAAAGAACATGTTTTAGACAAACAATGGAAATTGGATCCCCTTAGGTTTTTTGAACCCCATTTGTTTTTATTTAACGAATATAAACTTAGTGTACAACCCAAAACTCATTAATATTCACATACAAAATATGTACTGTACAAGAAAGATATGATGTGAACATATTTTTTGAAATCAATTACATTATTTTATGCATTTTCTTGAATAAAAACATAATCAAAGGAGCCACTTTAGTGGACACTTTTTTAAATCGCAGTTTTTTATGTTTGAAAGATCACAAAAGGAAGCATAATAGTTTGGATTGTCATATTGTTTTGAGAATGTTTTTCATTAATTGTAAACTTTACATGTTCAAAGTTTTACACAATTCAAAATTTGTTTTACATGTACAAAGCATTCAAACCTCAAGAATGAATAGTCCATGTTTTTTTCAAACATTTTTTTTTACCAAATGTGCACCATTTTTTCTAGAAATTGAAGATAATTTTAACATTGATGATTAAAAGGCCAAAAAGATTTGAATTGATGAAAATTATTTTCATACCCCATTTGAGCACATTTGGTTCAAAAGTGTTTTAAACCTTAAAAGTTTGAATTTTGAAAATGACGCACTCCCAACTCCTCAAAGGACCCAAATGTGGGCCCAAGTAAGAAAACAGCGGAAGAAAGAAGAATCGAGACACGCTCCCTAGCTCACAACACTTTGAGGGGTAGAAGGTCGTATTGGAGTTGCGGGATGGGACTAGGAAGATTTGACAAGCTTCACTCACTCACACGGGCCTGCACACAACCCACACAAAGTGGTTAGTGCATAGTTCGACCACTTTTGGTGCTAGGACGAGCCACGAGCAACACGAACACACAAGACTCACCACGGCCCGGACTTGGGGGAAGCCACCACCTTCCCCCGTTATAGTATACTCTGCAGCCCGCGGCGGAAACTACATCCAAATGGCTATTTTTCCCGGGACTCCCGCGTGGGAGTCCCGAAACTGTCCCGGGTTGGAGTCCTGAGACTTTGGACGCCCATATCTCCCGACTGTAGAGTCTGATCGTGACACGGTCTGAAGCAAAGTTGTAGCCCTTGTCAAGAGCTTTTCAACGTCGTGTCGCACTCTCAAATCGGATATCGGAAAGAGGTCGACTCTCGACTTTTAATGGTCGGGAGTCAAACTGCCAGTTTGACTCCCGGCCCTTCTTTTGCCCATAAATTGTGTTTCAGATGTCCAAATGAGTAATACGAGCCCATTTTAGACATCTACGTTTCAAGAGCTTTTCAACGCTATAAAGAGCGCAATAATTCATTGAGATTTGACCCTTCAACTCGCCGTCTGAAATTTCGAGAGTCCACCGGGACTCCCTCTCCCAAAATGGGAGTTGCCTTGGGAGTGTGAGTGCTCACGCCCTCACACTCCCTCGCACTTCCTTAGACTCCCGGGAGTATGTGATGACTCCCGGGCTTCCTCTTGGCTCGCACCCTTCCAATGCCTTTGCCTTCGCTCCCAGGTTTCCTTCCTTTTGGCTTGCAACCTTGCCATACCTTTGCCTTGACTCCCGAGCTTCCTTCCTCTTGGCCCGCAACCTTGCAACCCCTTGCCTTGGTTGCGAGCCCAAAGCTAGGGTTGCGATAGAAAATATGTTTTAGCAAAAATTGTTCATATTTATCTAACAAAGGACATGAATGCATAATATACATGATATAAAATCAATTTGTAATCAAAATGTGTTTATATCTAACATGCAATTACTTGGGTATTTAAAATATATAAATCAAAATTACAAACCAACACAAAATACACATGTGTCATGTGCAACCCTTGGAAAAGGACTTTTACCTTGGTGCACCTAGCTTTTTTTACTATGCTTTCACCTTTTTGCATTTTTAAAGAACATATATAATATGGAAAAAAAATATTTTAAATGAATCAAAAATTCAAAAGGACTATCACACAACATCCAACATTTATTAGATTTTTTAAAACGATTGTTTTATGAATATGTTAAATGTAAGACCATTGAATTATACCATAGTTGTAATATATTAAACATTATTGGCCTTTACAATCAATTGGGTGGTGAGGAGGCGCCTTTAAATCCCCTTTAAGCCTTTCCCTTCTTTCATTGGCTTAAACTTAGATATATAATCTAAACCTACTTGGGGCATTCCATTTATGGCTCCCTTAATCACATTTTAATATTCATGTATTTTGATAATTTCAGTAATTTTCAAGTGTGGGGTGAAAATTGTTTCCATTTTCCCTTGGATGACTTACTTTTAAACACATTAAATGTTGTCGCATAACACTTGGCTTTTTTTCCAATAGTGGTGTTTTCTCCTCCCTTCTTGAAGAAAGTTGCTCAACATAAAGAGACCAAAACACATTTGTGATGTTTTCTTTCAAGCAATTAGGAGGACTTTTAAACAAAACATTTATTCCACATTCAAACCCTTGTTACATCATTACCTTAAGATAGGCCCCTTTTGGAAGGTTCATCCCCTTTGCATTCCATTCTGCACCAATTTCATTATCTTGGTTATAGTTAGCTTTGGGGCATGCCAAAGAGAAAAAGAGAATGTTTGAACTACTAAAACTTTTACTTTCATGACCTCGGCCCTTACATCAATTTAGATTGTTTACAAACTATTGCAAACCTTCCATCCTATCAAATTGTGGTTGACAAGTCCAAATCTTTTGATAGAATTTTAATTGGACATAAACTTGGACCTCTCCTATGATTATTTCAACTTTGCATTTTAATCCATATGTTCCAATCCTATAATAGGTGGACCATCTAACATGGTAATTGAACACCTTTGAAATTCATTTTACTTTGTAAACTTGACCAATGGCTTCTTCAAGTTATTCCTAGTGTGTTCTTATATAGTGGTAAAACATATTCATGGAAGTGTAGCTCCAACATTAGGAGCTATTCAATTTCCAACCTTGGCCAAACTTTCCAAAGGCATTTGACCCTTTGTAATGAATAAGTTTTATATTCGTTGGTGAGCAAAACTTTATGCCTTCAATTTCTTGACACATTTTTACTTCATTTCTCCTTTCATTAATTTGGTGTTACAATTAAACGGGGTTGTGAAATTGTGGTGCACAATGTTGAATAATCCCATACTTACTTCCTAAGTGGGTGGTGTTGTAAGTAAACATTGTAAATGCTTTCAATATAATCCCCTATAAGATCATCATTTAGGAGTTTTGAGTAGCGAGTGGTCAATTGGCCCAACTTTTCCCATTTGTTCAAACTTTTATGTTACATAGTTCCCCTTATTTTCTTAATCATCATTCCCTTTCGGGAGGCCTCACAATTATACATTTTTCCATTAACCAATAGGAAGGTGATCTTTAAAAAAAGTTTTTTTTTGCCATAATTCACTTTTGAATGAACCTTTTTCCTTCATGTTTTTTTTTTTCCATAGGTAATGACATTCATTAATCTCACCTAAATGACCTCAATGGTCCTTCATATGTGTTTCTAAACACTTTGCATCTTAGTTGGTTTTGGTGGGAATAACAACGGAGCCTCACACATGTGTAATTTATCCTTTCTAGCCTACCTTTTGTCTTATCCATTTTGATTGGATTTTTACATCTTTTAAAAGGATGATATTAAGGTTTTAAGAATGTTTTATAACTCCATTACCTTTGTTTATTCCTTTTTCCATAAGGTTTTGGATGAAATATTTTTGAGGTTAAGGGATGTATAAGTGGTCTTCATGATCCTTTCATGGTGGGTTGCCCAAAAGTCTTCATATTTGTTGTAAACTTCACCCCTTTTCCAAGCTTCCAACAATAGCTTGTTTTCATCCTTTGATTCAACTCTAATCCAAATATTTGGGAGGCTCTTAGGTCCAAGCTTGTTGGAATGTATTGATGCCCCTTTAGTTAATCAACAAGCATCATTCCCCATTTCTAAACGAGGCGTAAGGTTCATTTTAATTTAGGCCAAATGTTGCCCTATGGCATGTTTAATGAGTTGGGCTTTTGTAGTTCTTGTCATTGTTTTTTCATTCTTCTAAGACCATCACAATTTGGGGCATTTTTGCCATTACAAACACATTTGAAGATGGCATGAATTTATTTCACCTTGTAACCTAAGCTTACATCCCCTTGTTTGAGCAATTTTTAAGTGGAAAAGTGAATCACCTTTTAAAAAACATTTTAGAGAAATTACACAATCATATTTCTTCTAACATCATTTCAAACATGACTTTTAATATCCATCATGTTTGCTTAAGATCATGCACAAATTTGCATTCAAGGGCATGGTTCTTCACACACTTAATCACCCCATCATTTTGTATGCTTTTGTAAATGCTGCCTAATTTAGTTTTCAATAATCACCTTCAAGTCACCTTAAAGAAAACTAGTTTAAAATTCACAAAAGTATTCATTAATTTTCCTATTATATTATAATTTCTCACATAAAATGTTTTATATGAAAAAAGGAAAAAAATGTTTTTTTGGACAGTACATTGCCTTCCCATCCTAATTACCATTCCTTAAATGAATAATAATATGATAACATCATGTTCATTACAAACATAAAAATAACCATAACATGTAGTCAATAAACAATAAAATGGAAATTATGCCTTGTAGGAGAATTACTATCATATGGCAACAACATTGATAGCCACTCAAGAGAAGAATATTTTGAGAAAATACATACATTAAAGGTAAATGAAATTTTCCCAAGGATGTTTATGTTTTGCCTTCCTCTCCTACTGTTTGCCCCAACATCCTATCATCCTACTAAAGGAATGAAACTAAAACTTTGAGATAAATCTAAAAAGAAGTAAAGTTTTGTCACAAACACTTTTGTTTATTGTCTTCTTGATCCCATAAGTACATATAGGGATTGTTGTTCCTTCCTTTCTTTTACTCCATAATCAACATAAATTACATTTCTAAAGAGAAATAAATCAAATAAAAATGTGAAGTAGGTAGAAAAAGATAAAATAAAAGAACAAAAGAGAAAGTAGGAAAGAGGAAAAAATACTAAAAATGCACATTAAAACCAAAGAGCCAAAGGGATACAACCTAAAAGAGAATTAAAATAAGGGCCTTCCCACCCCCTAAATCTTCCTTGAGTCCATAGCCCAAAAAAGAACATCGTTATATTAAAAAAGTCGGTCTTCCTAGATTCTCTCCAAGTTACCTCCTACCTTCTAAATAACTAGTTGGCAACTACCACCTTCTAGAAGACATGTGATTGATTTCTTAACTACCATCCTTAGAAGTTAGGTAAATTAGTGGGCCTTATTCCAAAAATGAAAATAACAGTTTTCAATAATAAAAACTACTAGGATGTTTGTTAGGTCACCAACATGCGAAGTAAAATGTAAAAACTAATTCAAGGTTAACCTTGTAAAATCTTTTTCACAACATTGTATAACATAGTAAGTTTCCCCCATCAAGTTGCTCTAGGTTTATCCCATTGCATTTGTGGCCAACCTATACATTCAATGGGCATACACTTGTTACAATGTTCCCATGGAAAGGAATGCACATTTTATGTTGATTGAAATGCATTTGCTTCCATTATTAAAGATGTTGGGTTTCATGTTTATTGTGAAGAAACAAATGTTTTCTTGAACATTTTGCCTTTGTTTTAATCCTTGTGATGACACATTAACAATGTGTTATCTAGATATGGGGCTTGCATTTTGGTTGATGTTGTCATTACTAATCCAATTTGAGCAAATTTAGTCTTGAAAGCTATCATTTCTAAGGAAGTTATTACACTAATCATGGCTTACATAAAGGACGAGATTTATTATGATCAATGCCCAAGGGATATGTGCTTACCTTTTGTTATGGAGGTATTCAATTACTTGAATCAACAAGCAAACAATTTTTTATTTTGATGTGTTGATGTGGTTTGGTCAACTAAGGGCATCAAAGGCCCTCCTTTGTCGATTTTATAAATATTTTATTAGCAAAAGGTGACAATAGCCTTGCAAAGAACCCAAGCTAAGGAAACCTTGTCTAGATTTACCACTCTTTGAAGATTCCCTTTTGTCTTTTTCTAATTTGCTTCATGCAATTGGTGAGGGGTTGAGGACTTAGGCTCTAGATTTGTATTTGGGAAGGTGTTTTTTTCTCCAAGATTGATGTTTGGATTGATGTTTCTTTAATTAATGGTTGTGGGATTCTACTTGTTTTGCTATGGAAAACAATTTTTAATTTTATTTTTGTTGTTGTGCATGTTTTGCTAGTCCACACCAATTTCAAACCCACTACCTCTTAGGAGAAGAGAAAATTTAAATCCAACCCCGTATTTTAGTAGTTAGTGAGATTTGTGATGCTTTTATTTAAATTAAAATTATGGTAAAAAAACCAGTGAAATTCTGCCACAAAACAATGTGTTTTCATGTAATGTGCCACACTAATGCCCAAACACAATTCATTGGGTGTATATTGCATTTGAAGGAAAGCACTTGGAGAAATTTGTAGTGTATTTGGAGGCACCTTATATCCATCAATTTCCCTCCTAAAGAATGGGAGGGATATTATGCCTATTCCTCAATAGTGGGAGGGTTCCTACATCTATAAGGAGGCATAAATTCGCTCATACTATGGAAGAGTAGGCATAATATCCCTCCCCCTCCTACATTTCGTGATCTAAGTAAGTTTGGTTCATAATAAATTTTGCCTTGTGCTTTATGATAGGTAAAGTCCATGGGCTGGTGACAATTTCAAAATGCAAGGGTGGATACAACTATTGCCTCATCCTAGGCCCCTTATTTTGAGAATGGCCTCACCCTAAGGCTTTAGCCTACATGTGAACCGGCACCTACTAGCATCCAATCCACTAGATGGTCCATAGGACTGAGTTGTGAATGAACCTCAATTGAGTTGAGGTTTGGTTTCATTTTGGCCACCCATTCTGCAACTAGAAAAAAAAGGGTCATATATTTTTGTAGATAGGTAGGATAACAAGTGACTGCTACAAAACAATATGGTTCAAACATAGAGAAGGGCTGTTTTTACTACCTATCTAATAACAACGTTCTTGGGGGGTTGTTAGTAGGCAGGTAGGGAAGAAAAGCAACTGAACTAAGCACCATGGCTAGTAGCTAGGGAACTGGAACCCAACACAAAACTGTTTCCCGACCACTTACCATCCATTCTTCCCGGTGCACTGGTTGATGCCGGTTTACACTGGCCCATGAGAACGGCGTGCGAATACACAGATGAATGCCGTGTTGTACCATCCATAATCTTGAACCAGAAGTTATCTTCAGGACCCAAGGTGGAGCACTTAGACAGGGCTCTTCTTCATGACTGCACAAGGGTCAGTGGAGGAACCTTAGATTTGGTTGAAGGAAGTTGGTCTGAGTGGTGGAGAGGTTTCACCTTCTATCCAGAAACAGATCGCCAGTCTAGATCGCCACACAGTGCATCTGGTATTCTTTTATATATAAGAGTTGTCTTACTTTTCCACCAGAATTGGAGGTCACTCAATTGTCTATTTCTGTATTCTGTATACCCTTGTTTATAACATGTAAAATACACGTGAGACAAGAGCAATACGGAACTTCCCTTGTCCCGATGTTTCCTTGGAATAAAGATGGGCAGGTTTACATCAACACGGAACTTCCCTTGTCCCGTTGTTTCCTTGGAATAAAGATGGGCAGGTTTATATCAATACGGAACTTCCCTTGTCCCGTTGTTCCCTTGGAATAAAGATGGGCAGGTTTACATCAATACGGAACTTCCCTTGTCCCGTTGTTCCCTTGGAATAAAGATGGGCAGGTTTACATCAATACGGAACTCTGCCTTTTAATCTATTCAACATACCTTCTGATTTTAGGAATCCAACTCAGACACGTTTTTGGCCGCTTTCCTAGGTGTGACAGCCAAAATTCTACTGCCTTCACATTTAGTGCAGCCAGCTTGAGTTCTATAGTGAATCGAAGGTGGCGGACATGCGCACTGCTGGCTTGTCGCTTTAGGTGGAATGGACCCGGTACATGAAAATTTCTAAAATTTAAAATAAAGAAATCTGAGCTACATTATCCGACTATAGTGGTACAATGCGATTGCAGGTTCTAGCTTCTTATTTTAGGAGCTCCACAGGCAGTAGAAAAGTGACCAACATAATATATTTTGGATGAAGTACAACTGTTTTATGGTGGAGAGGGTGAACATTGGTGAATGTGTAAAAGAATTAGAGCTTCTAAAACCCATTGGATTTGACTCTTGATTGGTCGACTATAACCATCCACAGTCTTTCTTTGTTTTTTGGGAACTGATGCAAAATTTCACCCTTGACTGCGGAGCAATCACCCCAACAAGAGTCTACAGCTCCAATCTGCGACTTATGATCTTGGATGAGCTTCAGGGTGTTCAGTTGCTTCTAATGACAAAGGAAGTTTGGCCAGATTTTTAATTGTTGTTTTGTCATGTTGAGATGAGTAATTTCAGCCTTCGGAAAATAATTGGTGTCAAATGTTTTGAAATTAATGAAAATTGGAAGTTCATCACAAACTTCTTGAATCACAATTTGACATTCATAATCATGTACGATTTATTTTTTCATATAATTATATTTTATAAATAAAATATCATGTATCTATATATGTTTGACACACATATAAGTAGGATGAACATCTTTCATTCACAATAAAATCTTTTGTTGTGTTTTTTATTCACAAATCTTTACACTTACAAAGTTCTAGGTGAAGGACCAAGGTGAACCGACACCTAAACTGATACATTTAGGCTTTTTGTAGTGGTCATATTAAGTTCGAAAAATCTTAATCTTAGATTTCCACTCATAGACCTTGATGTAATCTCACCATGGGATATTTAAAAGCAGTTTAAATGGATTTTGGGGGTTTTACCAACTTGTTGGATGGCTCTCACTTGGCGACCCAATTCTCAGTCCAATTTTCATATTGAGAATCAACTATTCTCATTTTGGGTGAACATCAGGCTCAAATCTGGTTTTAAGGTTCTCACCCATGTGAAAATTGACTAGAGAATTGGAATTGAAAATTTTTTTAAAAAAGAAAAATTTGGGTAGGTTTTCACATGAAAATCCAAATTTGGTTCTTAGGGTTTAGGGCCTAGGAATGAAAATGGTTGAATGGTTTCAGGTTTCAGCCCAGTTTTACAATGTAAGGTGGTGCCTCCTACTACTCACTCCTCACCTTGCACTACTATTGTTTGCTCTTGCCTTGCATAACACTTCGCCTTACATTGTTATTGCTTGTTCCTTGTCTAGGGTAACTTTTGCTCATTCTTTGCCTAACATTGTTATTATTCATTCCTTGCCTTGTGTTGTTGCTTGCTTTTCACCTTCTGTTACTATTGTTCATTCTTCACTTTGCATTGTTACTGTTCACTTTTCACCTTATATTGTTGTTACTCGTTGTTTGCCTTGCATTGCTATTGCTTGCTTCTCACCTTGCATTACTATTTCTCATTCCTCCCCCTTGCATTGTTGTCACTCAATGTTCACCTTATGTTGTTGCTATTCATTTCTTGTCGTGCATTGTTCACTACTTGTCTTATGTCACTACCATTCGTTGCTTGCTTTTTGTTGTTAATGTTTGTTGCTTGCCTTGTGTTGTTAACGATCCTTCTTTGCTTTGTGTTGTTGTTCATTCTTCACCTTGCATTGCTACTATTCATTGCTTGCCTTACATTGTTAAAATGAAAGCACATTATGGTAACCCTGTTTGGGACATCTTTGGTTCTAGTATTACTAGTGTGAACCTGGTGCATAATGCACCCGTCGAACTCCTCCCCGCCCAGTCCTTCCCCGCCCGTCCCCCCCCCCCCCATTGTGAAGTGGTTAAAGTTGGTTGATGTTTTAGTTTTTATTAGAATTTTTTTTTTTTAAAAAAAAAATTATGTGTTTTTTATTTTTATTATTATTTTGTATAATAAAAATAAAGTTTTTCACTTTTATATATATTTTTATTTGGATGCAAGTTTGAAGTTTGGAGAAAGAAGGCACACCTCATTCTTTTTCAAGTACGGTTTTTCTTCAATATTTATAAGTTTTATTATTTTTATTTTTTACTCTTTATTTGGTTTCTTCATTTTTGGATATTTTTTTTTCTTTTAAAATTATTTTATTGTATTTCCCTTTCCTTGTTTCATTTGTTTCCATTCCTTTTTTATAGTTTTTGCGTTTTTACTCTTTTTTTTGTTTATGTTTGTTTCATGTTTTTATTTTTTCTATTCTTATTTTGTCTATCTTCATTTTTTTTCTATTTTTATGTATTTGTTTATTTATTTTGTTTCTATTTTGTTTTTCAAAAAGATTTTAGTTTTTTAAAAATGTTCTATAATGAAAATAATTTTTAAAAAAATTGGCCCCCCCCACCCTTGCTGGGCCCCCCCACCCCTGCTGGCCCCCCCCCCCCCCACTCCCATTGCCCCCCCCCCTGCCGGCCCCCCCTTTGTCAACTGCTCTAACCGCCGCCAACAGGTCCAGTGCCGGTTCCGCCTAGTGTTAAAACACGGAATGTTTTGTGACACACAAATGGACAGACAGACACCATGTTAGCTTTTATATATAATATATTACATATCATATAATTGTTCCAAAAGTATGGTACATTTAATTCTATGTATCATTTTGGTTTTTGGGCCTTATGATTGTTATTTTAACAAAATTAATGTTATGTAATATTATTTAGAACATAATAAAAAATTTCACTATTTATATTGAAAGATTCATGGTATATTTATATATACATTAGAATAATAGGGCCACTATTTCATTTTGATTACATTAATTTTAAAGTTTCATTAGTCATTGAATAATCAATTTTAATAAAAAAATTTGAATGGCCCATCTAACTATGTTTGTCATCTTCCATGTGAATGTGATTAGTTGTCAAATTTTCATTTTACCACACATTCATTGCATTTTTGAGATGAAAATTTTCAAATTAGTCACATGGTACTCATGCATGCATTAGAAGAAATCTTGTTCATTCCAACCATATGGTTACAACTATAGATGTGACTACTGTCTAAATCAATTACTTTTACAACTACAATTAGGTTAATCATATGTTAATCATAAATGTGTGTAATCATATATGTAACTATTGTAATCACATATGCAATTGCAATGTCGATATAATCGAACAACACCACAAGTGCAACTATAATTTTTGACTATTACATGTTTTGATGGAAAAGTAAAATGAAAGTGCATACTTTTCATCCAATACTATGAATGGATCCTTAGAAGGATGAAAACCTAATTGCATTAGTACTAATTAGGCTATTTAACTTGGGTGCCTACCTAGGCTTGCCTAGGTACTTAAACTAGGTGGCCTACCTAGCTACTTAAATTAATTTTTTAACTTAGCCTAAGTAATGACACATGTTGATCACAATTCATAGGCTGAAAATCCTTGAATTACCAATAATATGAATTATTATATTACATTATTTATATTTATGTAAATATAAATAATTTATTCAATAAATTTTATTTTAGAAATATATTAAATCATTTAAATTATTTTTGGAATATATTTGTGTTTTTGAAGACATAGGTACCTACATTTGTTCTCATAAATGTACTCCAATCACCCACTTTATAAAATGGAATGAAATTATTATTTTTTAAAAATATCTTGCCTAGGTTATATTCTAACATAACATGCAAAAGTAATATGAAATTATTTCAAAATTTTGAAATGGGATACACTTTAAAATGCACACCTTTGAAATGTAGCACAATGTGACATCTCGAAAGGGGTCGTCGTAATGTTCTTTGACTTGTTACTACTTGTTTTGCCTTACGTTGTTAATGTTCATTGCTTACCCTTTGGTATTGGTGCTTGTTCCTTGCTTTGCGTTACTAATGTTCATTGTTCACCTTGCATTGCTATTATTCATTGTTTGTTTTTTGCCTTGTGTTGTTGTTGTTTGCTTGTTGAGGTGATGTATTTTCCCTTTTTACCATGTGTAGGTTTTGGAGTTTGGAGTGCATGTTGAATTAGGTTCTTAAGGTAATTTAAGTTTTTTTTTTATTCATAAGCATAGTAGTGACATACTCTCAATTCGATTCAAACATACGCATATGATACGTTTTTTTGGGTCTTTTAAAAAATACTTGAAAATACTTGATCATCATTGTCTTTGTTCATTGTTTCAGAAGTAGGTGTAAAATTATGTCAACTGTTTTCAATCATCTTTGAAACCAATTGCAAGCTTGACAACGACCAGACCCTAAAACTAGTGTGCAATTTTATTCAAGGTATACCTATGCTCAAGCTGGTTAAGAAGGGTTTGGGCACAACTTAAGCTCAGCTTGCTCAGCGTTTTACTCATCATATTCACGTATTTCACGTATTCACATTTTCAAATTTTAAAATACTTGAAAATACTTCTTTTTGAGCACCTTCGAAAAATATGCGTATTTCGTATGTCACTACTATGTTCATAAGTTTTGTTGTTTTGTTTTGATTTTGTTTTTTGTTTTTTTTTATTTTGATGTTTTTGGCTTTGTTTGGCTTAGTTTTTATTTTCTTCATTTTTTGGTTCAAGGGTTATTCTTTTATTGAATTCAACTACATTCTAACTTGTATTCTAACCTTACATTGCACTTCATTTTTGTAAATTCCCTTTGTAAATGCCTTTGTAAATTTTCTTGCTATGCAACTTAGAGTTTTGCATATTATTGTTTGGCTTTTTCACCACTCATGTAGCAAAATTTTATCTTGCAATTGATAATGTAAGAATCATCCAAAAATGAAAACATAATGAATAATAATGATGAAACATATTTAAATGATGTTGAAATGGAAGAGGAAAGAATGGAAGAAGAGTTTGAAATTCAACCAAATTTGCAAACAAAAGAAAGTATTAATGTAAATGAAGGGGAAAAATGAAGAAAAATTTGAAAACAATCCACCTTCCAAGAAGAAAGTGGAGAAATGATAGTAGAAATGCGCTATATTGGTCATTTTATTGTGTAAATGACAGTAAGCTAGTGAATTTAAATGTTCTCAATTGATAAGATGCATTCTTTACTATGCTAGTTTAGTTTTAATAATAAATGTCAAAACACAAGCAAGGAAAGGTTTAATATTTTTTAACATTGCAAATGAAATTATTACATTAAATAAACATGTTTATGTAGACTATTTTATGATTACAAAAATATTTAAAGAAAATGTAAACAATTTATTAAAAGAACCTTATGAGAAAAAACCTACAAAGAAAAGACCTCATGTAAATGGAAACATTATTTCTAATTTTTTTGCTACCAAAGATTCTTATAAGAAAGATGATGCGTAATAGAAGTAGTTTTTGGAAGATTTAGTTCTTTTAATTGTTAAAAATCATTTGTTAATACATCTCGTTGAAAACCAATGGTTAAAAATAATTAGTCTACATTTGCGTCCAAAGGTTGTTTTGTGTTCTAAAAGATTGTTTTCAAAAGAAATTTTGTCAAAGTTGGTGGAAAAAACTAAATAATTGTGTGTGTTCTACTTGCTTTAGCATTTTGTTATTTTTTATTTTGATTAATAGCCAAAAAAAATTACAATTGGGTTTTATGAAGCATTTGATACCTTTGGGCATGCATTAGCCAAAGACTTAACTAAGTTGTTAACCAAGTATGACTTGAAAAAAAATTCATTGTTTATGTTAAAGATGAAGGATCTACTTTAAATATTATGACCATAGCGTTAAAGTTTATTATAAGTTGTGATGTTTTAAGTTTGACAGAAATTTTTTAGGGTAATTGTTTTGGCCATGCATTCTTTAACGCCTATTAGTTTGCTTCAACTAATGAAAATTTTGTAAGGGTTTGAAATATGTATATGTTAAAACTGCCCATTCTAACCTACAAAAATTGAAAGAAAAATTAGAAAATGTACCATTTTTTCAGACCTTAACAAAAAAGGATTTTGGTGTGACACTTGAGTTAATTTGTTTAAATTCCAACATTAGAAAAAAGGTTTGTGGAGTTATAGATACTTTTTTTTCCTTCTTGAAAACATTTGGTGAAAAACAAACACATAATTTATGCTAGTTCTAATGTTGGACCCAAAGTTTTAAAACCTTCATTTAATGTCTTCTTTCATTGGTCGTCATCAAGAAGTAACAATTGTTGAGCAATATGATACAATGTCATTATATCCTATGCTATGTTATTATCACTTGCATCCATTGATACAATCTAATAATGGTTTGGTTGACTAGAGATTGGATGATGACAATAGTTTGGATATTTTTCAACTAACAACAAGGAATATTGAGCTAGCAAAAGAGTTTGTTAAGAGAGAATTGCTGGTAATTTGACATTATTAAGTGCACGCGAAGGAGATCAAGTGTCCCTTTCAATGGTGAAAGAAACATGAAGCCAATCTTTCCCATAATTGGGTTCTTGCTCGTCAAATTTTAAGGATTGTTGGTTCCCAAATACAAATTGAAAAAATCTTTCCCTTGGTTAGAATCCTCATTAATTTGAGAAGATATTGTTTACCATAAAAAAAACTTAGAGAAATTAATTTGGCCATATCATTGTAGAGTTGGTTGGAAATCCCTTTCTAACCTTTCAAAACTTATTGGGGTAGATGCAAACCTAGAAAAAGAGTTAGAACAATTTGAAGGAGCTTTTGAAAAAGATGAAATTGTGAATTTATAAATTGCTGAAAATATTTTTTAAATCCATTTTTTTGTTTAAAAAATGTAAAAAGATAATTCTCCAAAAAACTATTGAAATTTTTGAAATCCGGCTTGTGAGAACCAGCCAAAAAAATCAGCTGTTCTTGAATTGCTGAGAACTGCCAAGCCAGAGAAGTAGATTTTTTCCTTGGAAAAATCTGATACCCAGGATGATTCTCGTAAGTCCCCTATTTTAAAAAAAAGTAAAAACCAAGGGGGTTCTCACACATGGCCTTCAAGAACCAAAACCAACAATTTTCTAAAATTAGTGATATCCGCCCAACACTGGTTCTTACACTGGTATTAGTGTGGGTGTTAATTCACCCAAGGCCTAGGGGATTTGTCAGTCTTGAAACTTCTTAAAGAAGACATGTTTGAAATGAACTTTTGCCAAATTCATGTTTCATTTTTTTTTCAGTCACTATATGCTATGTTGGGGCAACAACCATTGCCACATGCACTCAAAAATGGAAATAAGTAATTTAAGCTCACTATTTTGACCATTCATTGAGTTAACCAAATAAAATTTCAAATTTGTCAAAAAGACTGACTTCTTTATACAAAAAGCCACCCATAAAAATCTCAACAAGTCCCAAGAAAAAAAAAAAAACAGAAGCTGTACACAGTTGGTGAAAAATTGAATTTGCTTATATGTTTTAACTTGAAATGCTTAATATGCTTTGAAATTGATCATTATGATATTGCATTTTAATTGATGATCGTCACTGTGACTTTCCCATACACCTTGAAACTCCATATTTGAGTATCTTTCTGGATTCAGAATAGCCTTGCTTTTCCTGCAAAAGACATGTGATAAAATATGTAACAGAAAGCTTTCTGTCTTTTCTGGATTCAGGATGAGCTTGCTGTTGAAGCAAAAGACATGTGATAAACGCTCCCTGTCCTCTGAGTTGAAAGTAATTTTTGCATGAAATAAAAGGGTACAGACAATTTTAATATGCTGCATGTCGAGGTTCCATTGTTACTTGACGTGAAAGAGTTGAGAAAACTATAACAAGTTAAGAATGTGTTGACTCCGGAGGTTCTACCTATTGTACCTAGCAGTGTTTTTTTCCTACATTGTAGTGTAGCCTCCCCACTCAGATTTCGACTTAATTGGCCACAGTTCTGTACACGACCGTTCAAAGTGTAGCCAGTATACAGACCTGTGGTGACAAGCCCCTCCCCAGAAAAAGAAAATGGCGAAATTTGGTGAATTGTTTTTGAAAAGAAAGGGATTTCTGGCCAAAAAATTGAGAAACTGTTTCATTTTGGCGATTTTTCACCCAAAAAAAGGATTGCTTCTTAGGTTAGAATAAATTTTCACACCTGGATTTTTTGACCATTTTTCCCACTGATTCCTCCACAGTGACAAGTTTATAGTTCAAGTGTAAGCAATCCTAAGTGGCATTTCCTATTCTGACGAATTGGTGCAAACTTGTCACCAATCTTTTTGTAAAAACAATATTCCTTTGAAGACTCTTGCAAATCTGGATGATACCTCAAAAGCTTTCACCAGACTTAGACAGGTTTCCATTGTTGTTGGGAAGGATTTTCTGCCAATTTTTCTGTTGTTTTGACAATTTTCCAAGAATTTGTCGCCATCAATACTGTATATTCTTTTGGGATGATCGCTGATAGTGCTACATCATGAAAATGGAAACAACACCGTTGATACTCATCGACGAAACAATTGGGTTGACAGGTCGCACAGGGTCACCCCCAGTCCCTACTGGGTATTGTGCACAAAGGAAATGACTTTTTTGGGGCTCGGAGTTGTCGGCAAGTGAACCAGCACCTACATGGTACTATACATTTGTACTGCACCTTCTAGAGTGACTCGTCTTATTAAAGCAGCTCCACAGTTGCACCGTACTGAAGATTGACGATGAAGTATGGCATCGTGTGGCGCGTTTGGGCCACGACACAGGCTTTCACTTGCTAAAAGGTCACATGTCTGTGTAAATTTATGTTTTTTCAGCAAAAAATCACTACTGTTGTGCAATCAGAAATTGATGATAATAATAAAACATTGGAACCAATGTTGTGTGGGAAATTGATTTGAAAGGTTAAATCTGGGGTTCATGAATAGGTTTTTGTGACTCAAACTCAAGTTGATACCCTCTTGTTGGAATTTGCACCAAAATTTAACCATGGAACTAGTCTTTTTAATAAATTCAAAACCAAAACCATGAAAACACATTTTTCAACACAAGGTTGTGATTTTTAGGTAGAAATGTTGATGAGTATGTTCAACTTTACAATTAAATATTAATTTTAATTAGTTGTTGAACTCCATATTTGTATAGATTGTTATTTTAACTTGTTGTAACACTTTGTACTCATATAATCTTTATAATTTTTGAAGAACGATTGATTTGTACTGGAATTAAACTTAGTTTAGCCGAAAGATTCTTGAATTTGTAAAAATGTGTTATAGATTAGAAACCAAAAGGTTTAAAAATTGAAGGAGCTAGTACCAAACCTTCGTTTAAAGAATCTCCAAATACATTTTACAATGCCAAAATTGAAATCAAATGTTTTTAAAAAAATGAAGAACTGCAAAACATTGGTTGGGACAACTTAAATTTGGGCAATGTACAGACGATTGAATATCTATTATTTTGGGTCAAAAATTTCCACATTTTAAGTAACTATGTACCCACAAAGAAAACATTACACAAGGTTGCTTCAACATTCTAATAAATAAGCCCACGGATCTTAATGCAATTCGGTGTGCCCTTTCCAAGGATGAAACACGGAAACGCATAATGAGCTGGGCCCTGATTCTGTGTCAGAACCCAACCTAGAAATACACTAGAAAAACAAATTTGAAGGTTTTTGACTTAAGAAAACAAGTGTGGGATGAGCTATGCAACATAATGAAGCAAATCATAAGCTCTCTTTGAGAATGTGATTGGCTAGCAGATTTTCAAGAAACTAGTAGTGATTGAATGCTTTACTTCAAAAGTGTTTTACACATGTGCCCAGTTTCTCTTTCTATCATAGTCAGACTCTCAATTGTTGGATGCTCTGGTTATGGTGTCTTTTAGTCCGACTCTAAATTCTTCAATGCGCCTCCCTCCCCTGCTGGGGGTTTTTCTAAATTCTTCAATGCTCTTTGTTATGGTGTCTTCTGGGGCATGTTACCGATTCTCAATTGTTGGATGCTCTTTGTTATGGTGTCTTCTGGGGGCATGTTACCGACTCTCACTTATTGGATGCTCTTTGTTATGGTGTTGTGGGGGGGGCATGTTCCTACTTACTACCCAAGTTCCTGGTGTATGTATGTTTACTACTACTACATGATGGCAAGGAACAGTAAAGGAACTGGTGGTGGCCAGAGACAATTAACTAACCCAGTTGTTGTAAAAGTGTAGAGAAAGAAGGCCTTTTTGGGCCACTAGC
This sequence comes from Sphagnum contortum, assembly GCA_963920785.1. Lineage (NCBI taxonomy): Eukaryota > Viridiplantae > Streptophyta > Sphagnopsida > Sphagnales > Sphagnaceae > Sphagnum > Sphagnum contortum. The sequence continues at coordinate 1,920,567 of OY987282.1, read as the reverse complement.
CTGTGTACTCTGTCTCTCTGATGACTTGATCCCCTTCCACAGGGCATTCTGCTATTAGCTTTACAGACATGATATATGGCAGCCCAGAAGGTGTGGTGTCTGCTGGCCAGAGTTAACCAGCACCCACCAGCACAGCATGTCCATTATGACTACTCCAGTTTTGGAGCACCTCATAATATCTGGTTTAACCTTGGTAAACCCATTCTGTAAGAAGGTAGGTCTTACATATAGGTAGATAGGTAGGACAATAGGTGATTACCAAGTAAGTAAGTAGATGGTTTATAGTTTATGCATAGGTAAATAAAGTATGGTTGTCATATCCATATTTACATTTATTGGCCTTGCCTACCAAGGCAAGAATATTGTGTTTAGATTCATTATAGAATATAGTAGCTTAAGGGATTTTGGCCACTAGTTAATAGGCCCATTTTTATATGAAGAGATTTGAAAGATGATATTTTGGCTTGTGTTGAAACATGAGATTAGTTATAGAGTTATAATATCTTGAAGGATTTTGGTTTCTTTTAGAGGATCTTTTGAAGATTATATCTTTGCATGGTGAAATATTTGAGTTTCCATAATTCTTCTTTTGCTTTAAGATACTTTTTTAATGTAAATGGCAAGGCCATGGTGTGACACACCCCTTGTTTAGCTTGTATAGTTGCATTGTCGGTGAAAATTTGTTGACAATAAGTTATGCCACTAAATAGTTCAGACCTTCTACCACTAAAAATCTAAACCCACTAAAACACCACTAACTACACTAAGTGGTGATTCGAGGTTGTCACCACTAGAGGATGAAAAAAATAGTTAACTTAGAGGTTGTCACAACTCGAGGATGAAAAAAAATAGTTAATTTAGAGGTTGTCACAACCCAAGGATGAAAAAAAATAGTTAATTTAGAGGTTGTCACAACCCGAGGATGAAAAAAAATAGTTAATTTAGAGGTTGTCACAACCTGAGGATGAAAAAAAATAGTTAACTTAGAGGTTGTCACAACCCGAGGATGAAAAAAAATAGTTAACTTAGAGGTTGTCACAACCCGAGGATGAAAAAAATAGTTAACTTAGAGGTTGTCACAACTCGAGGATGAAAAAAAAAAAATTAACTACTGTAGTGGAAGAAGTCTGAAAATTTTCTACTAGCAACCTTTGCAGACCTTCTACGAGTAAAAATTTTTGGCACTAAAATGCCACTAACTACACTAAGTGGTGACCCGAGGTTGTCACCACTAGAGGATGAAAAAAAATAGTTAACTTAGAGGTTGTCACAACTCGAGGATGAAAAAAATAGTTAACTTGGAGGTTGTCACAACCTGAGGATGAAAAAAAATAGTTAACTTAGAGGTTGTCACAACCCGAGGATGAAAAAAAATAGTTAATTTAGAGGTTGTCACAACCCGAGGATAAAAAAAAATAGTTAACTTAGAGGTTGTCACAACCCGAATATGAAAAAAAATAGTTAAAGTAGTTAACTTTGAAGGTCTGAAATAGTTATAGAGTAGATAAGAGAAGATGACAATGCTATACTATTCGGAGCAAACCCACAAGTTCTACCTTATTGTGAATAGGATATATCATCTGATAAGAAGCTTCAACACTATAAGAGCAGCTCCAAAGGTGCTCAGTATGTGGCCCAGCAAAATGAAATTGGATGAAAAAAGCCAAAACATGCCCCTTTCCCCAGCAAAGTGGTTTTGACTTTTGATCCAGCATTTTTTCACAAAATGTTGAACTTGGTGAAAGGCATAGTAGAGCCTAATCTATCTATGAAGGAAGGTAGTTTGTTTTGTGGTTATGAGATCTGCTGAACTGGGACGCTTCAGTTCGTACCCTTGGAATGTACCCTTGATGTCCTTGGAAAGTTCTTGATGACCAGGATTTAATGGAATTTATTTGGTAAGATTTGGATTCAGATTGTGGGAAATATTGATTTTAAAATGATTTCTGCCACGGAAAATTCAAATAAAATTTCAAAAAACCAGGTCTTGGAAGGAAAAATCAGTTGAGAATGTGGAAACACTTGGACGCTTACCATTCAATTCAAACATGATTTCCTTTCATAGTTGGGTACTCAAAAAATTGATACATACATTGCAAAACAATGTTCACATGTTGAGTTTCTCTATTTTGTAATGGGTTCACACTTGGGCCAACGACACAAGCCACACTAGTAAAAATAAATATGATGCTATGAAGTGTAAAATAAAATAGAATCTGACTGGTCCCGAGTGTCTGATTGAAAAATGAGAATGATTGGTACATGTGGTTTGACAATCAGTAATCTGCCATCTATTTTGAATCCCAATTTTAGTTTTGTGGGTGGGGTTGAGAAACAAAAAAAACAAAGAACTGAACCTGAACTGAGAAATAAATACTTTTGATGGATCATATACCGACTGCGCACCACCTTTGGACGTGCTCTCCCCATGATGGATAATTGGAAGTGCATTTGAGTACCTATGCCACAAGTGAACCAGCACCCACAAGTGCATGCACCATGCAGGATGGATGATATGTATGGATAGGAATCTCTTTTTCTAAACTAAAAGAATAAGCTTAACCTTAATGCTATCTCATTCACACAAAAAGGTCAAAACTGACTCAGCATTCGGGTGGGTTAAGAGGGGGGGATAAATGTGTTGAAATATCTTAACCTCAGGAATAAATATCTTCAATTTTTTTAAGATTTTGGATCAAGTTAGGGTGTAATAAGGAGGTTAGTTTGACCCCTTGATTTCAAAAGGTTCAAATAGTCCCCCTCGTGTTCCCAATAGCTTCTAACCTTGCACTTGCCAACATACTACTCTCTTCTCTTTTATGTGAGAGAGCACTCGGAATGGTGGGAGATTTCAGGGAAGTGTTGGGCTAAACTTGACTAAACTTTCTCAATCTGCCCAAAAAATTCAGGCACCTTGGAAACATTTTCTCAGGTTTGCAAAAACAAATTTGGCTAGCCTATAGAACTTCTGAACATTTTCCTGGCATTGCCTCAGAGATTTGAGGCACCAATTCATTTTTTTCAACCTCTGTAATCTCCCAAAAGTATTGGGCAACATTAAAATTGTCCCCATCTGCCCCCAAATTTCAATTATCGGGATTTTTTCAGAGTGCCCAGAATTTTGGGCAGAAATGAAAAAAATTGACCTTTCTAATATGCTCAAAATCATCAGGCACCACAAAAATCCCCAAACTGCCCAAAACATTTTGAGCATCCCGGAAAAAAAATTCCCAGGAATATCTCTAGAGTACCAAAAACAATTAGCAACATGGGCAGAGTATTTGTAAGTTTCCCTAAGCAGCCCAAACTTTTTGGGTAGTTTGGAAATCCCTTCAATGTGGATGGTTCAGCCTAGGTTTAAATTAATTCCCATCATACTATTTTATCTATCCCCCATGTGTGAACAACACATGGGTTAGTTTACTCCTTATATTTTCATCATTTTAACCCGCAAATCAATAGAGGGTTAAATCAAAATTTAAAATCCATACTAACCCTTGGTGTAAATCAAAGCATTATGGATTTATTGCATAAGCTCCTTTTATTTTCAATAAGTAACATGAAGACTTAGCCTTATTTTTTGGGCTCCAAAGAAATAGAAAGATGATATTCATGAAGTTCCATCATCCATTCAGTTCTCATATGTTGTATAACTCTAATATCTATTATTATTGTTGTTGATGATAATGTGCTAGCAAATACTACAATTGAACCCCTTTCTCACATTCAGAACTTAATATTTTGTGGGGATGTGGGCCTTAATTGTAAAGGCTCTATGGGCTATGGTGGTCAATTCCCAACCATGTTGGATCCAAATTCTCTTAGGAAGTATCAAAATATTGTCCATGATGTCACCCTTTTTGTATTCTTTTTACATAGTCCTATTTGACTATGTAAAGACACAAAATGGATGAAATTGATGACATCTAAAATTTTAGCGATCTAAAATATGGTACTTATAAAATATTTGACACATTCCGATTCATTTTGATTCAAAATATTTTAAAAAGATTCTATTAAAAACTAGGTTCTTTTTGTCCTTAGTGATACACCTTAAAGAATTTGGACCATGTGATATGTGCTCTTGGGTGTAGTAGTATAGTTATATAGGATGTGGAAACAACCCGTGGAAATAAAAACTTATTATACAAACTTTATCAACTTGTTTCTTTGCTATTGGGTAGAGTAAACTACTAAAAAATGATGGTTGGGTGGGCCTTCCCTTCTTGAAAAATTGATGTTCAAAGGAGCTTATTGAGTGACGTGTATAACACTCTTTCTTCCATTCATTATAATTTTGTTTTTGGCCTTCCCTACCCAGCGAGGACTTTGTGTTTAGATTCATTATATAGTATAATAGCTTAAGGGATTTTGCTATCTTCAGGACCAAAGGTGGAGCCCTTATAAGAAACAGGACGCCTCTTAATCACTGCACAAGGGTGAGTGGAGGAACCTTAGATTTGGTTTGGAGGAAGTTGGCCTCACTAGTGGACAGTTTTCACCCTCTATCTAGAAACTGAATGCCCGGTCTAGGATGCCACACAGTACATCTGGAAAATATCATTTTAATAGAAAAGAGTTCTATTACTTTTCAACCAAAATTATAGGTAAGGCAACTGTCTTTTTCTGGATTCTGGATAACCTTGTTTATAACATGTCAAATACATACATGCGATCAAAAAGAAATAAGGAACTCTACAGAACTTCCCTTGTCTTCTTGTTTATTTGGAATAAAGTTGGGCAGGTTTACATCAATACAGAACTTGGGCACCTTACACCGGCTTTCCTGGGTAGGACACCCACTACCTCCTTCCTCCACACTTAGTGCAGTCGTTGTCCATAGTATTGTAAATGAAAGATGCCAGACATGTGCACTGTAGGCTTCTGGGGTTAGGTGGGATGAGACCCTTCCATTGTATGTGAGAATGGTGAGTGAGTGAGGGCCAAAATTTCTCCAAAACATTTGGCCTACATCCTTCACCAACACTGGTGGAGTGGGCCCCTTCCATTAGTGCTTTAAAATATTGAGCGGGTACCACAAAATCTCTAAAAGACAAGATTATATTCTTGACTTCTGTCATCAAGTGAGGGTGGCAGTCGTGTGGGCGTGCTGCGTTCCTTGGTGAAATGGGCCCAATTCTATAGAACGCAAAAGTCATGACTAGCACCACAACATTTCTAAAAGATAAATTATTTTTTTAATCATTCTGAATATTTTGTATCTAAATAATAATAAAACACATTACATCAATTAAAAGATAACCTCTTTTTATTCCACAGATTCCAAGAATCGTGGAATCCAATCACTAAATTTGAAGTTTCATTTTACTTAGGGTTGGGAAACATGATTGAATGTTGACTTTCACATAATTGTTTTCCTCAATACGATTGCATGTTCTAGTTTCTTAGAGGAGCTCCACCGGCAGTAGAAAAGTGGGCTATATACATAAGCTGATTCTTTTTGAATCGGTAAAGGTGCACACAAATCAGTGCTTGTAAATCTAATTCTTGTAAATCGCTGAATGGTGCACAAGAATCAAGTTTGGAAATCGGTAAACGTGTACAAGAATAACGGCTTGTAAATCGGTAAATGGGCACAAGAATCAAGGTTTGTAAATCGGTAAACGTGCACAAGAATCAGGGCTTGTAAATCGGTAAACATGCACAAGAATCAGGGCTTGTAAATCGGTAAACGTGCACAAGAATCGTTGCTTGTAAAAGGCATTTGGTAAATAAGCTTACAACTTACAACAAGCGATCAAATCGCCCATTTGCAAATAAATCTAGAGACAAATAATGCTACATCAAGCAATTATCCATTGACATCCAAGTTTTCTAAATTATGGACCATCCACATGAACAAAAGGAGAGGCTACAAAATTTTTTGGAAACGGAATACTTTGCCATAAATTCCTTATTTGTCAAAAAACAATTTGTCAAATTTTTAAAATAAAATAAAATCACCACAATTGATTATAACATGTAACGTTCTTATGGATGATGACCACTTAGCAATATCACAAAAACATGAATAAAACTTGAAAACAGTCCTGTAGATAGAATACCTCACATCATATCAATGATATATAAATCAATTGATCAATGTGCTAAACTTCATATTGGTGATTAGAGACAATGTGGACTATACTATCCAATAAACATCCACTCAAGTCCCAATTCCCCACTTAATTTCTAGAATTCAAAATGAAAAATAAATAGCAACTAATTTGCATTTGAGATCACATATGTGACAACAATGACAAGAATTATGTAAATTAGTTAAACAAACAAAGTTTCTAGCATGGTTTCTTGCTACACAAATGATCACAACAACAACCATTGTTAACAATCTCACATGAAAACTACAAACTACAAACACAAAAATTTAGTTTTAAGGCCAATGAAAATAAAAAATGCAAGGAAACATCAACATTACAATGGACATCAACAATAATGTCAAAATAAAAAATAGAGCAACATCCAAATAGAAAGCAATAATGCCATCAAAATGTTATGTTTGTTTTTCATTTACACAACATAATTGAAAGGAGGTTACAAGATAGAGGTGCAACTCTCTTATCGATCATGTACATTAAGCATCAAACTTTTCCTCAAAAGCTCCAAATTCTTTTTCCAACTCTTCCACCAAATATGTTTCAAGTTCAATCAAATTTGCCATACTTTTTGGGCCACTTTTATTAAGGATCATTAAGTCAATTTTTATGAACAAAAATTAGTTTTTCAAGGTTATCAATTTACAACCTACATCGACATAAATTGATCAAAATACTAAAGAGGGAAAAAATGCATTTTGTTTCAATCCAAGATCCTGTAATTCCTAGAATTTGTTGCGTGAATAGCCCCATAGTGGGGACCATAGTCTCATGTTTATTCCACCATTGCAATGGGCAATTTGTTTCCTTCACATCAACCTAAAATCATCAAAACAACAAAAGTTATTGATTAACACACTCCCACACAGGTTCATTGCCACAACTTCCCATTTCACATATGTCTAGGTGACATTTTACATTAGTATCCATTTGATTAGACTATGAATTATCTAGAGTTCTAGATATTTGATGTTAGTGTTCATAACATTTCAACAACATCGAGAACAATGAATTCTCATCATATTCATTTAGTATTAGCTTACTAATATCACGCCCAATGAAAAAAGTCATAAGGTGCAGGTTTTTATATTGAAAATCCAACATAAGACATAGCATGTTATGAATCTTTTTAGGCTCAAACTCGTGCAAGAAACATAAGAATGGATCCAACACCAATATCACTTGCCTTTTTATGTTGATGGTCAATTCTATCAACTCAACATCTAAATATCCACCAATTTCATCATCAAGTGTGTTATCTAGATAACATGATTGTGATGTCTTACTAAAACTTTAAACCCATTATGATTACTGCATTTAATGCATTACTCAGCAACTAGTGACCACGACACTAGTTGAACATGCATGTTGAAACAATAGGATTCAAGTTGTCCATAACAATTTAATTATGTTCTAGGATAATGGTGGAGGAACCTACCTAGCAACACATGTTTGTGTTTGGTGACTATAACACAAGACTATTATTTTTTGATACAATATAAAACATAGAATCAACCAACTACATCAAAATTAGCAGCATGAGCTGCAATTTGATTTCTTTCACACATGAGACCATGAATGATTCAATAAAGAGTTATATTTTATGCTAAAGTTGGTTTGAACGTTGCCACCTAATTTTTGTAGCAATAGCTCTTAGCTGCAACCAAATTTTTTTATACAACAAATTCATTATATTGCATTCTAGATTTCAACCTTCTATAACATGAATTAGGAGGGTCATGATGATTAACTAGCTTGTTGATTTCAAGAAAGAACATTTTGCATTTTGTTTGGATGTAGGTGAAATATTATTACAACAACAAAAATAGCAAGATTCATGGGACTTATAATTTTGTGACATGCATAGTTGCATGATATATTAGGCATTGTGCACATGAAAGAAATCTTATATTTTGACAAAAAGTAAGGAAATTTGACCTAAGATGGGAATCGATTTCACCATTTACATTTCATAACAACAATAACAATTCTTAACTACAATTGAATTTTTTATACAACAAATTCATTTTGTTGTACTTTGAATTTTGACCTTTTGCAACATGAGTCAAGAGGGTGATGATGATTAACTAGCTTGTCAATTTCAAGAAGGAACATTTTGCACCCCCTCTATATGTAATTGAAATACTATTGTAACAACATCAACAATATGATTCATGGGACTTACAACTTTGTGACATGTGCAGTTGCATGATATATTGGGTAGCACACATTCCAAAAGAGTCTTTGGTCTGTGTGTACAAAAAGTAGTGAAACTTGACTTGAGATTTTAATCAATTTCACCACTTAATTCTCACGATAACAATAGTGGTTCTTAACTGCAACCAAATTTTTTTATTGTTACAATTTGGATTTCAACCTTCTACAACAAAAATTAAGAGGGTGATAATGATTTATTGACTTGTCAATCTCAAGAAGGAACATTTTGCATATTGTGTGAACATAGTCAAAGTATTTTTGTAGTAACAATAGTAACAGGACCCATGGGACCTATAGTTTTGTGGCATGTGCAACTTATGATATAGTAGGCATTGCACACCTCAAAAAGAGTCTTGGTTCTTAACAACAAATAAAGAAACGTGATTTGAATCTTGATAAAAAAATAAGGAAACGTGATTTGAAAATTTTAATCAATTTCACCACCTAATTTTCATTGTAGTAATTGCTGCACCTAGTTACAACTATGTTTTTTAATACAACAAATTCATTGTGTTGTAGTTTGGGAGGACAATATGCCCAATGTAACTTGTGCGTCTCCCAAGAAAAGATCATTGATATGTGCCATGTCCTGAAATAAAATTTCATCCAAAAAATACATGATAAAGCTGTGAAAACCTACTGACACATCTAAAATGCATAAGATTTGTGATTAAAGTGCAACTCTAAGGAATTTATATGCCTAAGGAGATTCTTGAAGGATTCCAAAGTTTGCACTTTTACACTTTCACCCTAAGCCCAACTAAGGCTAATTGGGTTGAAGGTCATCAAAGACAAGGATAATTTTCTTCATACGGCTCACAATGTGAGTATTGTCCATTATAAATGGACAAGCATAACCAATAAGTCTAAAATGCCAATTGCAAGCTTGTCAATTAGGGTGTTAAGGGAGATTTTTTTGGTGTTAAGAAACGTCATTTGATTTTTTATGACTTTGATAAAGCTTTTAAGGCTATTCATTTGTCAATAAACAAATGACCAACTCAAGGTTTAAAATTATATAAAAGCTGGTTCACCCAAGGCTAAGCAAAGAATAGGGCATGAAGTCTTGCAAAAATGGGTGACAAATATTGTTAGGAAAAGAAATCAATCATATTGGCAAAAATCTTAGAAACTAAGCATTTAACACAATATCAAAATTAAGTGTTTTTATGATTAATCTAGTAAAATATGTGTTGATTGAATATCGCACTATCTTCATGAAAATGGCATTGGATGTACTCATAATGCCCTCCATTAAATTTAATTTTTCTTTGGTCATCACTAGTAGAAATTGGCCAAAATGTAACCACTCTATTTTCAATTACATGCGACTATTAATTATTTGCAACTACATTTGGACAACTATTTCTTGTTTTGGTCATATTTGCAACTACATTACAATTAGTTTGCAACTATTTTGGTGTTCATCCTTCCATGTGAACAATGTTTACTTTGGTTTTCATCCAAATAGAAAATTTATATACCATTAGTTACAAATGTCACCAATCTAATTGCAACCCTATGAATATACAAAGGTGTATTTTGTGAATTTTAAGGAATATAATTGGGTGTACTAATATTTATAAATTTATATTTTGAATGAATATGAACAACCATATTCCATGTTTATTCAAGTAATATTATTAACATAAATAACCTCAATATAATGGTTATATTAATTGGTTTATATTTTGAATATATTAAAATTTTATTTAAAATATTTATTAAATATATTGTGCCCATATTATAAGTTTATCCAAACCATCTTATTATACTTCTTCAAATTATTACAAATGATATTTATTAATATTACATTTTTATATTAATTACATGTAATACAAAACTAAATTTCAATATTATCTTTTATTTTTTTTAAAACAGTAATATTTTATTACATAATCATCATAGTGATGATGATATTAGAATGATAGGAAAAATAATTATATAATTGTTAAAAAAATTATTAAAATATAATATAGTATTATTTTTATTAAATTATTTTCAAATGACTAATGTACTTATTAAATTTTGATTTCGCTTATTCGTTAATAAATAAATAAAAATCATAATAGATTTAACAAATGATATAATATTATATAATAAAAAATAGTTAACCTAGGCTACCTACAAATTACATTATTATTATTATAAGTAATCAATTTTGAAATATCACTATATTATAATAATTACCAAAAAATTACTATATAGTTTTATTTTTTTCTATTTAATTATAATTATAAATTATAAATTACTAATTATTAAATTATTATAATCAATTACTGATATATAATTTTTATTTTCAGTTTTATTATTTTATTATAATTACTGTAGTAGTTAGAATGGAAATCTAATAAATTAATATACAAATGAAGAAATTATTTTCAAAGGAAAAATATTCTTGTTAAGGATATAAACTATTTATTGTAATAATTCATAAATAGCTATAATGAATGAAGTAATAATACGAATAATAAAAATAAAATAGTAAAATGTAAATTATTATCCACATTGGTTACCAACTAGTTACAATAATAATTGAATTAATGTTATTATTATTATTAAATATTTACATTTATATTTATTATGAATTGTAAAAATGAAAATAATAATGTGAATAATTGTAACAAAATAGTTAGCCTACATTAAGTTTTAATTATATTATTAGATTAAAAGAACTACTACTCAATTTTTATAATAATTAATTAATTATGAATAATTAACTAATTATTTTAGTATCAACCAATTACTAGTTAATGAAATTGGTTAATAGATCATTATAGTTCATATATAACAAAAATTATATATTAATAATGTTTATCTAGCTAATTAATTAAGTAATATTTAATAATAACTAATAATATAATTAATTTAATATTCATAATATATTAATGATTATTACTATAAATAATTAGTTAGTTGGATAATTTATAAAATTAATTAGTTCATTTCTAATTTAGTTGTTAATTAATTAACTAACTAACTTATTAATTTATTTGTCTTTTATTGTATTCATTAAATAATTAGTAATTTTATTAGTTAATTAGTTAACTAATAAGTTGTCACTTACCTATTTAATTATATACTTTTCAAGATGAGAATGAAAGTTAAAACATATGGGATAAACTTTTTAGTTGTAAGTCATTTGCAACTAAAAATGTTTAATCACAAATGACTTGCAACTAAAAAGTTTATCCCATATGTTTTGACTTTCATTCTTATTTTAAAAAGTATATAAACAAGGTGTTTTGTCTTTATATTTTCATATTTAAAAACATGGACATATGGGATGAACCATTGAAAACAACTTAACCCAAAATAAAATAAAAATATTCATGTGTTTACACCTAATTACATACTTCCCTAACTTACCTACCTACTTTCCTACCTACCTACCTACCTAAGTAGATATTTGGCTTAGGTAGGTAAATAGGTAGGTAGGTACCTAGTTCAACCTACATACTTACATATTGATTTAAATTGAATTTGGACAAATTCAATTAATATGCCACATGGCAAATTTCTATTGCACCACGTGTCACAATCTAAACCATCCAAATATATAAATTAAACGTCTTGGATTACAATAAAGATATATTTTTAATTATTAAGAGTTGGGACACTTGGCAACACATAATTTGTTCCCTTGTTCACCCAAAAAGTTGCATCCTAATTGCAAACGACAATACATATATGACAAGTCAAAGGATGAAGGTGTATTTTGTTGACTTTTCTTTCATCCAAAATTTGTTGTTGTTTGCGACTAGTGTTGTTTGCAACTTGTCTAACGCGACCATAGTTGCAAATGTTGCTTGCAATTAAAAATTAGTCGCATGGACCAATTGCAAAATGGCCATTTTCTATTAGTGCATTGATGTGGAAACATTGTTAGGTTTGGATGTAATGATGCCACTAGTATAGGAAATACATTCTTTCATTAAATATGCATAATTGAGACGGATTTTTGTTTGTGATTTTATAGCAACAATCAAAATTTATGAAAATAAAGTACAGTGCATGCATTGCAAGAACCACTTGTTTTGAAAGGGATGTAATCACTAGTTTCATTGGCTTAATCAACTTTGTTCATGATAATCAATCTTTGTTGGAATACAAATTTGAACACAAGAATTGATCTTACGGTTTTTGAGTTTGTTTGATAACACATTTGGGCCACAGTTCAAGATCAGATTGGGGCATCTATTTTACCAACAAGGAATATGGAAGTTTGAGTTCCAGTAAGGATTGACATGTAATAAATTTTATTAAAACTGAAACTTTTTTTAAAAGAACACTGCTCAGTAGGTCGATCTTTCAGCTCGAAAATTTACAAAACTTCACAAAAAAATCACCAAGATTAATTTTGGGAGGTAGGTTCTCTTGGCCCCTTATCACATTGGACCGTTATCGGGTTAAAGCACAAGGCGGACCTGTACGGAGGCATTTTTTACATGCAAAGTGCTCCCATCAATGTGCTGAAGAGAAATGCCTTTACATGCATAAGGCCCCCCATACAACTGTCCGGGCGTGCGTTCCCAGCAGGAACAACAGAGTAATCATCATAGCGAGCATCCCATGGAATCCTGCAACTTACATTAACCACTTTCAGGCAGGGGACTGGATCAACAAAAGAAATTCCGGAAACAACACCACTCTAGAATGGATATACCATGTAACCGGGGTCACCCCCAACACGGTGCAAGCCATTGAATTCCAAAGGGTTACCCCCACTGGTCTCATTAGAGCTACGAACTCCCAAGTGATAACCCTCTCCCCTGAAGGTTATCACGTAATTAGGGTCCTCTTTCAAGAAAAACATGGAGCCCCATATAAAGTTGCAAGGGAGCTCCCATCATTCACCAACTCCCCCTACTTTGGATTTTCGAATCCAGTTTCATTAATGGGCTTCCCTGGGACCGGGGAGAGTGGCACTGGCAAGCCTCCTCCCAGACGGGAGACTCTCCTTTTTTTGGTTATTCCGCAAAGCGGGGTTACCGAAACGCAAGGAACCCCACCCAGAGCACCTACATCTGCTCCTTCATTCAAAGGTTAAACCTGCAGAACTCCACCGTCACACAAGTTATAGCCAGAATTTGGCATAACATTTGACCCCGAAAGGGCGGCACTCTCATATGGCTCACTTTAAACCGGGGCCTCCCGGTTGGCACTTGGTTACAATGCATGGGGATCCTCCCCACGTGCACGGTTTGCACAGAGGAGGCCCCTGAATCCCCTCAACACTGTCTTGTCTTTTCGAGTATCCCCTCGCCAAACGGGCTTGGGAGGCCTTCTATCACATCTGGCAAAAATGGGGAGCGCCCAATGACATCACTCTTTCCTGGCCATTCGTCAAGCTGGGTGAAGCTGTTTTCGAGAGAGAAGATGCCCCCCCCCGGATCCAAGGGTACCATGTAGGAGGGTTCTCCTACATCAAACAACCGCTTGACATCCTTCGCAGTTTTATCCTCTACTTCCTTTGGACGGAGAGATGCTGGAAGCATTTTGATAACCAGTATTCCTCTAGGGAAGTCCTTTAGCAAGCCTGGGTTGCTACCGTTGAGGTTGGAATGGCGACTTGGAAGGCCATTAAATTCCTTCGGTCTACTCGGGACCCTAGTATTTAAGCTAGGATTGATCAAGCCTTTAGGGTGGAATGGTGCCACTAAGGCATCTTTGGGGCTGATTGCGCCACCATCGTGTGGTGCTTCTTGCCCCCCTTGTATTTCTTGGATTTCTTTAATGTTTGATGGGGCTGCTGCCCGCCTCCCCTTCTGGGGGTCTTTCCTGGGCGCGCGTTCCCAACGTCAAATTTGTGCACGTCATTAGGTGCTGGGCAACTACAGGAGAAAAGAACACACGAGGGCTTTGTTTCCATCTATAAAACAAGGGCTGTGCTGCTCTGTCTATCCCATGCTTTCATTCAACTGCAGTCTGTTTGTGCTTCGCTAGAGCTCCACACTCCACAGTCTCAGCTGCTGTGTACGTCACCACCTTCTACAAGTCTTTGTTTGGAAGTCCATCAGCAGACACCTCTGAAGGCCATGCCCTGTTTAGGTCATTTTGAATCTTCAGGTACCAGCTGCTGCCGTGAAGGAAAGCACAATCTGTTTCTGTTCTTCACACGTCAGTTCTTTGTGAAATTTGAAGTTTTCGTCAGTGTTTCTGAAGCTAGCAGGATTTCAAGATCTAAAAGTAACTTGGTGTTCAATTGGTATAAGGCTGTGTACGTTAGCTGGGGAGGAGTAACGAACTCCGTCAGCAGATCAAGCGTTTGGAAGCCCAAGGCCGTCACCAGACGCCTGGAAAGGTCGATGCGTTGTTGAGATCATTTTGAATCTTGAGGTACCTGCTACTCCCACAAATGAAAGCAGAATCTGTTTCTGTTCTTCATCCTTTAGTTCTGTGTGAAATTTGAAGTTTTCGTCAAGTGTTTGTGAAGCTAGCAGGATTTTTAAGATCTAAAAATAACTCGGTGCATGTACCTTGTATCAGGTTGTGTACGTGAGCTGTGTAGGAGTAACGAACTCCATCAGCAGATCAAGTGTTTGGAAGCCCAAGGTCGTCAGCAGATGCCTCGGACGGTCGATGCGTTGTTGAGGTCATTTTGAATCTTGAGGTACCTGCTACTGCCACAAAGGAAAGCAGAATCTGTTTCCGTTCTTCACACTTTAGTTCGGTATGAAATTCGAAGTTTTCGTCAAGTTTTCTTGAAACTAGCTGGATTTTAAGATCTGAAAATAACTCAGTGCGTACGTTGTATCAGGTTGTGTACGTGTGCTACGGAGGATTGACAGAGCTTCTCCCGTTGAATATTTGCTTGTTGAAAGCAGGGTGCGGATCCTTGAGAGGTGCTTTGTCGTCATTTTCATGAAGCTGGATGCTGTCTGTTGTTTCCAATTTTATCCAAATTCACATTTCTTGCTCAATGCGGGTCTGGATCCATGGAATCTACATGTTGAACATTTGTCCATGCCGAAACATTGGTTGAAGATACTAAACATATGTCACACATGTTCTGCATTTAGTCAAATTGCATTGACTCTTGTCTTACATGCACATGTTCGATATCTTTTATTGGACTCATGTCTTATGCACATGCTTGAGATCTTTCGTTCTTGGCGTTTAGTTGTCTTGCTCCAAACTTTTAACATACTGGGAAGATGCCCCCAAGTGAACTAGTGCAAGCAAGCGGTTAAGCTCCATAGAACCTTCATTTGTAAGTGTGCAGAAAATGTAAGCTTAAGTCCATTTAGATCGTTCTTCCCGGTGGAAGAAGAATTCCATGGAGTAGGGAGTTACCTTGAAGGGATCCTTAAAGCTTATGAAACTTCCAGATGGGTCAAGGTGAGTATGATCCCAATAGTGCCAAGGGGTCTAAACTGCACCTCCTAGCTAACTGCCAATCATGTCCAGCGGAAGCTATTTATGTACATAGATCAATGTTCAAATCAAGTATTTTGTGAAGTGGTAAATAGTTTCCATACAAACTAGTTACCAACCTGAACTAAGGTGTAGCTATTATACGTCCTAACAATCAGTTGTAGCAAAGTCTGGTGGATTTATAATGAACTATTATACTACGATTTCCACGTCAATGAGATCAATGAAAATGTTTAACAAAACTAACCGACCAACCTTTCTAGCGTTTTCCATTCTCTCATCGATCTCAACTGATTGATATCTAGCTTCTAAGGTGTTAGTTGGTAAATACTGCAAGTTTGTGTCTCTTCCACGTTCTAGAGGTGTGAGGGGGCTGATTTGATGGGTGTCATTTGTACCATCAAAATCAAATTTTGACAACCGAAAATGTGGTGTTTGCATAATTGAAACTGCTTATAAATTGAGTATGAATTTATACGGATTGGTAAAATTATTTTGCACAGTAAATTTTACAAAGTTGTCAAAACCAAGTTACAGAGTGCAACTTCATACTAATGCCTAGATGAAACAATACTCTCTGTTGCAGAACATTGAAGACACAAACCATCAAGTCTGAAATCAAGTGAAGAAGATTGATATTGTGAGCTAGAGAAACAGGAAGTCATAATCGGCTTTGAGGTATATTCAGACCCTGACGGTGACAAATTCGGCCAATTGTTTCAATCCAACTTCCGACAAGTCATGAACCCAGACGTTCCAGAGATTAAGTTACAGGCGAATAAGATACACGACACAGAATATTTGACAGATACTCACGTCAGACCTTATGTCGAATGTGGTGTAATTGGCTTGATGGAATCAGCCAGGGATGGCAAAGTTGACGATTTCAAGGCCAAGTGGCAACATTTTAACTTGAACAGGGGGGTTGCGTTTGAACCGACGGACGTGAAGTTTGGAGAGCAGAAGATGGAGCTTGCAATTTTATATGCCAAGCAGATCCAAGCGCTTGCAAAGCTGTACGAAGATGAAGAGCTGGCCCGAGCGCTTGCAGAGTTGCACAAAGATGAAGAGCGGGCCCGAGCGCTTGCAAATCTGTACGAAGACGAAGATGAAGAGCCGGCCCGAGCGCTTGCAAAGTTCTACAAAGATGAAGTGGGGGCCCGAGCGATTGCAAAGTTCTACAAAGATGAAGAGCGGGCCCGAGCGCTTGCAAAGTTCTACGAAAATGCAAAGCAGGCCCGAGAGCTTGTAGATTTCATGACCAACGTCAAAGACCATGAGAAGAAGGCTGTAACCTGGATCGATCATGAAGTGCGAAAGATAGTTTATGATGTTGAACATGGGGAATGGAGAAAGAAAAAAACTCAGTCTACAAATGGGGGCCAAAAGGGGAAAGGCGTAGCTGTGTGCAACGGCCTTTGCAGACTTGGGTGCAAAGGGGCGAAGGACAGAGTTCCGGACCGAAAGGCGAAGGGGGAAGTTGGAAAGGCAAGCTGGCACGTATTGAAAGTTATACGGAATGCCTTACCTGCTATTTACCCGGGTAGAACAGCATTGCATATGGCAGCTGCCAATGGGAATGCGGAGATCGTGCGAGCAATATATGGAGTGGCAGATGTAGATTTAAACAAAAGAGACGTTTTTGGGTACACACCTTTGCACTTGGCTTGCTATTCAATTCATCCGAGACGCGACGAAGTGATCAAAATATTACTGGCTTCTCCATCTATTGACGTTAATGTGGCGGCCAAGGCGAAGGGATACTACTTCACTCCATTACACTTGGCTGTTAAGGCCAAATCCACAGACATTGTGGATATGCTTTTAGATTGGTGTCCAATAGGTAAAAACTATCGCAAGGTCCTAGATGTCGATTCTAAATCCAATTCCGGATGGACAGCTCTCCACCTTGCTGTAAGACTGAAAATATTAGAAAAAGATGATGAAAAAAAGGCAGATTTTGTAACGATGATAGTAGCACTTATCAGATTTATCAACACGAACATCCCAGAATCTATAAATAAGTTTGACAACACAAAAAGTACTCCACTCCACACCAGTGTAGCAGCGGGAGACCTTGACCTAGTGGAACGATTATTAGAAGATGGGGACAAAATCGATCCGGAGCTACTTGACAATCAACGAAGGACAGCTTTGGAGATTGCTGTTCATCAAAATGACTTCCCGATGGTGCAAAAGATCCAACACTATTTGGAGCGCGCTGGGATTGTTGGTAATCATCAAGCATTTGCCGACTCTGCCTCTGCAATCTTGGTCGGTGCTGCACTTCTTGTAACTGTGACATTTGCTGCATGGGTGCAAATCCCAACTAACGATTCCACCCTCTTCTGGGTGTTCATCAGTTTATCTTTCTACTTTGCCGTAGCCACATTTATTGCTGCAGCAAGTGCTGCCATACCGAGTAAAGGCAGCACACTTGGCCTTATCCGACGCGCGGTTCTTCTGTCCGCCTATTGTCTTGCAATTTCCCTTGCATGTGCCGTAGCAGCTTTTGCAATTGCAGGCTTCATTATCATGCCTCCTGGTATCGAGCATCAGAGGAAAGTCATAGCCACTACAGTCATTGGAGGATTTGTCTGTCTTTTCTGCTTACTTACCTTTGTTCGCAAACTTTTAAAAGCTTCAGGTCTTTTTTTCTTGATGCTAGATCTTTTTGCCCAGCAACAATTAGAGAAATACATTTACAAACCTATCCTTAAACTGCTTGGAAAACTGCTTGGAAATTGGTACAATGCATGGTATACGATTCCTATCGACAAATTTTTCAAACTGGAAGAGGAAGGTCTTCCAACTGCTACGTCTTCTTCCCCCGGTAACGAGAACTCGGGAGGCGAGACTGGCCATTCTTCAGTCTAGTTAACAGCCTCTATTGTAACTAGCTAGTTTGACTTAAGTATTTCATTTGATGAATATTACTCTCATGGGACATAAAATATGAGCTTGCAGTTACGTATATATGTATATATATATATATTCTTCTGCTGTATGTATACATTTTTTACTTATAAATTTCTCTTTCTAAGTTTCTCACCTTATATCCAATGTCTTTTCATGATACATATGAGAGCCAAGTTGAATCAAGTGTGAACTTAAGAGTATTTTGGATAAATTTACTAAACTGGAAGAAATAAATCAAGAAAAAATATGGAATTTGGTTGAGTTCCTAAATAATACTGAATGTGGTCAAAAGAAAAGGTGTAAGTAACATAACCTTCAGGTCATGACATTATTTATGTGACTCACTTGAGGAAAGTTAATACCATAGTACGTTTTCAGGTTGGGCACTAGGGTGCTAAATAATTTTTTAAGAATTCACTTCAGCAGTAAAAACATAATTTATGAAATATAGTGACTCAGCTTCTTTGGCAGGTTTTCTAGACTTTGAACGTCTAATAATATAATGAGACATTTTACAAGAACTTTGATTTTTTTGTTCTCCAAAAATGGGGACACATAATGTTCCACCAAATTATTGGATAGAAAAATATTGTCAATTATTCAACACTTGTTTAACCAATGGTGGACTGGCCTAAAGTGAGGGGGAAAAAAAAGAAACTCCTTAACTTCTAGGAATGTTTTATAGTTTTCCCTTCCTTTCCATTTTCTTAAAATTTGACATTTTAAGAAAATATTTTAATATATAATTTTTCAAAAATAATTTAATCCCTATAGGTGTTTAATTAGCTTTCCTCTAGATAGCACATTATTGACTTTTACATTATCTATTATGATATTGTCACATGAGTAATAAAATTATTGAGAATGTAGCCTATGATAATTAACATGATTTTCAGCATGTCAACTTAACATTTTCACAAAAATTCATTTCACTATTTTGAAGATTATTTAATGATGAAACTGACCTTAGGGTAAGGTAGGGCAATGTTTAATTTAACCTAAAATTAGCTAAATTTGTCATTCGAACCTTCCAAAAGAATCATGGATGGTGCAACATAAACAAACCCAATAAGAAACATAGTTATGACATTCTTGGTGCGGGAATGTTATGGAAGCCCAAAAAAACACGAAAATTCATTAAAATTCATTAAAATTCGCGCCGAAGAATGTTTTGACAAGGTGCTAAATGAAGAATGTCATCACTAGGATAAGAAACAAAAAGGAAAACAAAAAAAGTGATTTAGTTTATGAATAATACACCAATGTTTGTGAATTGGATGCAAATTGAAATGGGAAAGACTTTGTAAACTGTACAAATTAATCATAATTATTTTTCTTTTAATTATAAAAATTTCCCCATTTAAAACATGTGTTCAAAGTTTGGCTGTGGATTTCAAATTTTTAATTATTTAAAGATTTAATGTTTTGGTTAAATGAATTGCATGCTAACTATAAATCACGTCTCTCAACCTACTATCATTATGTATCATATTAAGGTTTTGACAACCTTGAAATTCTTTTGTGCATGATATTATTTAAATTTGCATGCATTAAATTCAATTGAATTTGCGTTCATCTTTTCTTTTAGCAATTACACTTTTAGGTTTAATAACATATTAAATAATATATCATTTATGTCTTGAAATATAAATATCAAATTATAATTAACGTGCTTAACTTACACATCATGATTGCAAATTGTTTTAGATGTTTTAAAATTTCAATATTTTATTTCATATGAAAGAAACAACATGTTTTGGTTATCATTTTTTTCTTCAAATCTTACAAGGTGAAAACATGGTATTTTATACAAAAAAATTTGATGAAAAAATATCAAGTTTAAAATAGACAATTTTTTATGAAAACACAAGAAAGTAGATTCAATTTCTACTTAATTTCAATTTGAAACTATGGTGTTTTGCATTAGGTTTGTATTAAGTTGAATACAAAATAAAAAAACTTTGGAATAATAAAAACAGGGAACAAGTACTTTTGAATTTGACTAGCCAATATGGTGTTCAAAAGTACATTTTCATTAGAAAATTTAATGAAATAGATTTGTGTGAAATTATAACATAAAAATCATTGTATATTCAAAGGAAAGAAAATATATAAATCTTATTTTCTCTTTGATAGAATAATATACTTGACATTTACTTGAAGCAAATGTTACACTGCGAAAAATACGTTTCGAAAATCAATTACGTTTAGAAAAATCTAATTGACACCTATTTTTACAAAGTAAAATTTAAAAATAAATTCATAATAATGAAGAAGTATTTTCTTTTTCATCATTTAAGTAAAAATATCAGATGTATAATAATTTTATGATGGGTTTTATCTTACTTCTTATTAGCTTGACAAATAGACTACCACCATTATTGAATTGTATATTTTATTGTATTTTTTTCCTATATTGTATTGTCATTAACAACCACTTGTAGTGTCAAAAATGATTTAATAATAAATGGCAACCATTTTCCGAAACCTGTTTTTAGAAAATCCATTTTATACTTTAGCTACCTATAGTAACCAAAAAACAAATGTAGCTATATGATCCAAAAGATCTACTCTTTTGACAATTTTTAAAAAAAAAGAAAACTTGTGATAAAATAATCTTTTTTTTCAAAACATTTTGCAATAATGTGAAATTTTCCAAAAAATATATATTGGTCTTTGAGTATTTAAACCATTGAACTACATTCTATCTCCACACATACGTTAATGAATTTATATTGATTAACTTTCCTAATGTTCATAACTCTAACAAATGGAAACACTCAATTTAACATGATAATAATTTCTAATTTGTATTGAAAATTAAAAAATTAAAAATAAACTAAGATGAAATACCATTATAATTTTAATTTTAAAAATAAATTATTGAACTTTTTAATAATTAATAATTCTATATTTAGTTTAATATTATTTTGAAATTTTTAAATAATGTAGTAAATTTACATTAATCATATTTTATTGATTAAATCAGGTATTAAAAATAAATCAATTAAATTTTAACTTAAAATTTCTTTTGTCGTACTTTACATAAAAACCACATTACAAAAATAAACTTGAACAAAATTACTTTCATTTTCATTAAAAATTTTAAAATTTATTGAAATAGTATGAAACATTAATGCATTGTGATAGTGAAAAGATATTTTTATCTTTGATGATCATCAAACTAAAAAAATATAATGTTTCACAATCTTATGTACAATGGATTTGTTATTGTTTTACATCCGACCTTGGTCCAAGGTGATTTCATTGTCTACCTAATTCATTGTGCTTCCACCGACAAACCATTTAAAAATTTGCATGTGTACTCCTCATGTAAATCTTTGAAATCTTTGCCAAGCTCAAAGTGTTCATTTGTTTTATGTAAACAAAATATGAAACAAAAACAACATACAACATTACAAAAAGGATTTCAAAGGGATTTGAAATGGACATGTGTATAGTAGTGTGTTGAATATATTGTCATAACATGTAAATGTGATGAGTTTGCTACAAACTTGGTTTTTGATTTTGAAAGCAAAGTTTGATTCCCTATTGTAATATTTTGTACTTAATGTTTACATTGGTCAAGGTGCAACATTTACATTTATACAAGGTGAACTACTATTGGCCAATCTAAATTTACTAACTTGATTACACATGTATATGAAGAAACTGTGGAAAAATAATATTTATATTTAATTTTGAATATGAAAATTTTAAACTTAAAACTAATGATGTAGTGAAACTTCAATGCCACATGCAATTCTCTCCTACATCATTTGAATAAGTCTTAATGAGCATTTTCACTAGTCCATATGTTTGAGTTGGTCTTCATTTACTAGGTGTATGCACATTTTCCATACAATGGATCCATTCCCCTTTCACCCAATGTTAGAGAATTGCATTATGATACAAGCCACATCCCCGAGTACTATTTATGTTAAATTTAATAAAAAAATTATATGGTTACAATTCTTGTTTTATTTCCTTGCTATGAATGTTGCCTATTCCCAATTGAATCATCTGAACTTTCAATCCATGAACACAATCATAAGGAAATTGCTTATTCAACTTTTATCATTTTTGGCCCTAGTTTTTCCTCTCCTACAACATTTTATGGTGAAGCCAAATCAATCACATGCCAAAAATTAGGCAACAATATATATATATATATATATATATATATATTCCTTTAATCTCTGACATTGTATATTTATGAGATACAACTTGAACAAGAACTATTCATTTCCTATTAAACTTATAATTTAGAATAGTCAAATCAATTTGCATGTTATCAATTTTTGTGAGGTTATGTGAATAATCAAAGGCAATCTAATAAATTTAGTGAAATCCAGTCTAAGAGGGTTGAAATTGTATATTAAATTATCACCACAAATGATGAACATTATCTTCAAGTTACAACCTATATATCATTTTTATGTTTAAGAAATGAACCCAATTTTTATGAATCTTAAAACTTGTCTATGCACTTTAACTCAATCATAAAACACTCAAATTGAAAGCAAATTGAAGATATAGAAAATACCACATGGACAACAAATTTGTAAAAATCATAAGTATTTAAAAACTTAAATTCTTTTTTCTTTGACCCTTTTCCATTAGGAAGATTAAATGTCAATTTCATACTAAAATATCAAGACCATATGTGATATTGGCTGTATCTCTACCACTTCTACAGTCCACCTTTCCAAATCTAAGGCACATGTTTTGATTTAGTTTCAAGAGGTTTCGTTAATGAAAACCCAATGATATGATGTTATACATGTAAGAATGTAAAACATAGTTGGTCTTTACATCAACATTACAATGGAAAACAATAATAACATTGAAGTAAAAAATAGAACATCCAAATAGAAAGCATTAATGCCATCAAAATGTTATGTTTGCTTTTCATTTACACAAGTACATATAGTAAAGGACGTCATGGTCATTTTTCATGAAGCTTTCCATCCATCCATCCATCATGTCATCCATCCATTCGTCCCGTCATCCATCCATGGATGGCCCGGCCCCATGGGAGAGAGAGGGAGAACCATAGCAAGCTAGTGTGAGCACGTGAAACCGAAACTTGTTGCCATTGAATTGCTCTAATTTTGTGAAAATTAGACTAAAAAGAAAAAGAAAAAGGCCCAATCGGACTACTACAACTACTATAGCTTCTAAAAGAAGCAAATAAAGGAGATTCTGAGCTCAATTTCCATGCAAATTTTGAAGCAACAGAGCAAGAGGAGGCCATTGCCTGTGCCATAGCTATGACCAAAACGAAGAAGCAACAATTAATGCTGCACAAGCTCCATAAAATGTAGTTTCCTTCTTGGGATTGTGACGGTCCAAATTTTGCATCCAGATCTTTTCAACACTCCAAATAGTCCACCCAAACCCTAATCTCAAGTAGGTAAATAAATACCTTATCCAAAGATGAAAGTCTAATCGGATAGTAAAGAGTTTCCTATCACATAACTTTTCAACTCAATGGATGATCATGACTTTCCCTCTAATCACAAATGGTCAAAGCTCTAAAATCTATGACAACATCTTCATGTAAGTAAATTTCTATTCACATTTTATAAATTCAATGAATAGTGAACGGCTTAGATTAAAGATAAATCACAAATGGATGGTCAAAAAACACAGTTCATAAATTGACCTGTTTTTTACCGAATTTTTTTACCTATGTTGTTTTCTTTAGGTAAATCGACCACTATAAATTGATGGCCGAGATCAATGAGATTAGAAGATTGGATGGTCGAATGTACTCTCTTGATTTGTGAATTTGTAATCGATATTTTTGAATTTCCATTTTTTTATCAATTAAGAATTTTGGAAATTTTTTGTTCAAATTTTTTCAATTTTTACACATTGCACCTTTTTTTCCTGAATAATTAGTCCCACTTTTTTTTAATTTTTTCCCCATGGGTTATTTACCTTTGAAGTAAACTATGGTAAATGTTTCACCATTAAAATAAATTTGGATTAATTTTTTTCATAGGGATTTAAGTTCCCTTTTAAGTATAGTAGTGTAAATAAATAAATAACCCCCCCCCTCTGTGCATGTGTTGCTATCTAGGAAAAACATGCCCGGCCCCAGGGGGGCACCCTAAGATTTTGATATCAATATCAACAACAAACCCAACATATATTTGGCATCTCCATCTTTTCCCATGGTGAGCTGTATGTTGTTATCTCACGAGTCACAAGCAGTGCAAACATCAAAACTTTTAGCGGCCAGGGTCCCGATGGATACATGGAAATGTACTCTATAGTTGTAATTTAGTAATATGTACCGTCAAATACACACACACCTATGCATTAGGCACGGGGTTCAAACTAATATAATTGAAAGGATGTTGGGAGATAAAGGTGCATGTAGATTAAACATCAAACTTTTCCTCAAAAGCTCTTTCAAATTTTTTTCCAACTCTTCCACCAAATATGTTTCAAGTTCACTCAAATCTGCCATACTTTTGGGGCCACCTTTATCAAGGATCATTAAGTCAATTTTTATGAACAAAAATTAGTTTTTCAAGGTTATCAATTTACAACCTATATTGACATAAATTGGTCAAAATACTAGAGAGGGAAAAAATGCATTTTGTTTCAATGAGATCTTGTAATTCCCAGAATTTGTTGCATGAATAACCCCATAGTGGGGACCATAGTCTCATGTTTATTCCACCATTACGATGGGCAATTTGTTTCCTTCACATTAACCTAAAATCATCAAAACAACAAAAGTTATCAATTGACACACTCCTGCATAGGTTCATTGCCACAACTTCCCATTTCACATATGTTTAGGTTACATTTTACATTAGTATCCATTTGATTAAATTATGAATTATCTGGAGCTCTAGTTATTTGATGTGAGTGTTCATAACATTTCAACAACATCGAGAACAATGAATTCTCATCATGTTCATTTACAATTAACTTACTAATATCATGCCCAATGAAAGAAGTCATAAGGTGTAGGTTTTTATATTAAGGATCCAACATAAGACATAGCATGTTGTGAGTTTTTTTAGGCTCAAACCTGTGTAAGAAACATAAGAATGGATCCCACACCAATATCACTTGCATTTTTATGTTGATGGCCAATTCTATCAACTCAACATCTAAATATCCACTTAGATTTCATCATCAACTCAACATCTAAATATCCAACTTAAATTTCATCATCAAGTGTGCTATCTAGGACAACATGATTGTGATGTCTTGCTGAAACTTTAAACCCATTGTGATTGCTACATTTAGTGCATTACTCAACAACTAGTGACCACAAGATTAGTTGAACACGCATGTTGAAACAATAGGATTCAAGTTGTCCACAACAATTTGAACTATGTTCTAGGATAATGGTGGAGGAACCTACCTAGCAACACATGTTTGTGTTTGGCAACTATAACACAAGACTATTGTTTTTTGATACAATAGTGCATCTTAAAACATGACAACTTTACTTGCAAATTTGCACAAAGAAAAAAACATATAACTAGTTTTTTTTTCCTCTACAAATTTTGTTAAAAACAATTCTTCAATAAAAAAAATCCAATGAAGTTCAAATCTAAAGTCTTTTGTCTACAAAAAATAAACCAACCACATTACACAAATAATGAATAGCTCCATGATTGTAAGTAATATAGTCCACTAATAGGATCCAACATAACCTTATGAAAAAAATCAAAAGCAAAGATCACTATTTACTACAACGATAAAAAGAAAAGTGGTCTACTAATTGGTTCAAATCTAAAATCTTTTGTTCACAAAAAAAGACCCAACTACTAGATTTGGCATTACACAAATGACCAATAGTTCCATTATTCCAAACACCACAATCCATTGTTAAAATTTAATAAAACCTTTGAAAGAAATCAATGGCAAAGTTCACTGTATGTTGCAACCAAAAAAAAAACACAAAGTCTACCTTACAAGACAAACCTTTATTAGCTTTGCAATTGTCCCTTGTGATTAGTCCTTCTCTTTATGTGGTTGCATTTTATTGATCACAATAATACGAACATAGAAATGGAAACATTATTTCTAACATTTTTGCTACCAAAGATTCTTATAAAAAAGATGATGTGTAGTAGAAGTAGTTTTTGGAAGATTTTGTTCTTTTAATTGTTAAAAACCATTTGCTAATACATCTTGTTGAAAACCAATGGTTAAAAAAATTTAGTCTACGTTTGCATCCAAAGGTTTTTTTGTGTTCTAAAAAATGTTTTTCAAGAGAAATTTTGTCAAAGTTGGTGGAAAAACTAAATAATTGTGTGTGTTCTACTTGCTTTAGCATTTTGTTATTTTGTTATTTTGATTAATAGCCAAGAAAATTACAATGGGTCTTTTGAAGCATTTGATACCTTTGGGCATGCATTAGCCAAAGACTTAACTAAGTTGTTAACCAAGTATGACGGAAAAAAAATCATTGTTTATGTTAAATATGAAGGATCTACTTTAAATATTATGACTATAGCTTTAATGTCTATTATAAGTTGTGATGTTTTAAGTTTGATAGGAAGTTTTTTGGGTAGTTGTTTCAGCCATGCATTCTGTAAGGCCTATTAGTTTGTTTCAACTAATGAAAATTTTGTAAGGGTTTGAAATATGTATATGTTAAAACTACCCAATTTAACTTATAGAAATTGAAAGAAAAACTAAAAAATGCACCATTTTTTCAGACCTTAACAAAAGAGGATTTTGGTGTGACACTTGAGTTAATTTGTTTAAATTCCAACATTAGAAAAAAAGGATTGTGGAGTTTTAGATAGTTTTTTTTCCTTCTTGAAAACATTTGGTGAAAAACAAACACATAATTTATGCTAGTTTTAATGTTGGACCCACAGTTTAAAAACCTTCATTTAGTGTCTTCTTTCATTGGTCGTCATCAAGAAATAACAATTGTTGAGCAATATGATACAATGTCATTATATCCTATGCTATGTTATTATCACTTGCATCCATTGATACAATTTAATAATGGTTTGGTTGACTAGAGATTGGATGATGACAAATAGTTTAGATATTTTTCAACTGAGAACAAGGAGTATTGAGCTAGCAAAAGAGTTTTTTAAAAGAGAATTGTTGGTTTTCTAACATTATTAAGAGCATGTGAAGGAGGTCAAGTGTCCCTTCCAATGGTGAAAGAAACATGAAGCCATGTTTCCCATAATTGGGTTGCCAAATGTTGTTCTTGAATGATGTTTTGGGTGTCAGGAGCATCCAATGAGAAAATCATTTTCATCAAATTTCTATTGTTTGGGATAGTTTGTTTTTGTTGGTTTTGGATTATTTTGACATGTTTCTCAAATTTTGTTGCCATTAAATCTTCTATGGTATCATCACCACTCATGTTTAATCTCTCTGGGATGATTGTCACCACCCATGCCACATCACAAAAATGAAATAAAAAACATTACCTCTCATCTTGGGAATGCTCCATGCCAAATATTTGTCATTGTTCAATAGTTTGGTCCTTTAGTTTGCCTTGGTGTGTTTGACCTTGCTATGATTCAAGCCAAATATTTCTAGGTTTTTTCTTTATTTCCATCCTTTCAGTTTATTGTTTTACTATCATGTGTGTGTAAAGGTTTTTTTTGTTAGTGTTGTGCAATGCTTGTGTGCTCTAGTAGTTTTTTTATGTTTACTACTTCATGGCATGGACATTTGCCAAAATATAAAATACAATTGAAACCAACATTAAGAAAATCAAACAATAACTACTTTCAATTATTTGAAAATTCTTGTTTTATAAGAAACATTGAAAAATAGAAATTAAGATCTAGTAAATGTTTCCTAATGACAAAGCTTCCTTGAATGCCCAAAAAAAAACGTTTTCTAATATTGTAAACCAAGCATCCATGACCTTGTTCTGGAAATATGTTAACCCTACATGCTGAACATGCAAATAATCATTTCTTTTGGAACTTCAAATGGATGTGGGGAAGGTTTTTTATTCAATTTTGTGAGATGGGAGGGTAGGCCACCATCCACAAGAGGTCAAGTAGCCAAATCTGGCTACATGTTAAAGAGGTAAGTTGAATGTTAGGAAACTCTCTATGGTTAGGCAACAAGTTGGGACCTAATGTTTAAATATGACAATTTTGTGCAATTTTTTTTCCAAACACATGTTTGGGCACTTAATATGCCTATTTTTTATATTGCCAATTAATGCCAATAATTTGCCACAAAAAACATTGGATGTGATTATCTAAATCTAAGTATTCTTCAGTTTTCATTTTGGAGGTGTATTGGGGCTTTGTGAGAGCTCTCAAATGGTCTCCAGAGAGTCAATTTATTGGGAATTTTCACATAAATTTGAGTAAAGTTTGGACTAATTAAGTGCATGCATTGGGTCTTTAGTTGGTCAAATGTGAACCTAATGTCTTGCACTGGGCCTTCAATAATGAGAGTGGTAAGAATCATATGTGGGACTTGGTTGGAGCTTAATGTAGCTTGTGAGATTTTGGTTGGAACTTCTAAAAGTTGTACTTGGTGGGGTTTAGCTCTTCATGTTTTTATATCAATTCTTTTGTGAAATTTAAAAATTAGTCCAATTACAATTTTTTTAAATTATTGTAATTTCTCAATTTTGTTGTCAAAAAATGGAAAAAAATTCATGGGACAAAGAAACTAAATGTAATCACATTTGTGGATAAGTAGATTGGGCCAAATTCTTAACAAAGGTTTTGAATAGAGATAAAATGATTGTGAAATGGGATTGAGTTTATCCTTTGAAAAGGGGCGGGGGGGGGGGGGGGGGGGGGGGGTGGGGGGGGTTCATCAAAGTTACAATATTTTGACGACCTTTCTTGCTTTTAATTTTTCTAAAAATCATAGTACCTTTTTACATTTAACAAAAATTAAATTCTTTTTAAAATAAAATTTTAAAATAATTATTTGTTTGTAATGTTAAAATTTAAGAAAATTAAAAGGGAGGTTAAAATATAAAAATTGGTGGAAACCTTGCCTTAGGTCAATTCAACATTGGAGAAAAAAAATCCAATGATTGACAACATTTCTCTATCCTATAATTTGGTGGAATATTATGTCATCTCATTTTTGTAAATAGAAGTAGTGAAAATGTTGTAAAGGTCTCATCATGTTAGAAGTTTAGAGAACATTCCAAAAAAGTTGCCTATATTTATTGCCAAATTTTCATAAATTATTGCTTCTATTGTTGAACTGAATTTTGAAAAACAAAATAATGATTTGTTTCTTGAGTGCCAAACTTAAAAATGTATTATGGTATCCATGAAAAAAATACATGTTATTTTCAAAAGCTACATTTTCCCGTGGCATAGAAAATGTTTTGTAATAGCCGTACACCTGAAGGACCTTCTTGTCATTCACATTTATTCATGCGAAATATATTTGTTCTATGTCTAGACACTAAATACCTTTTAAGAAGCATTGTGGAATCAACAATGTTGTGCCAACCATAGAGACACATGGTTCTTTTGCAAGGTTCGATTGACAAATTTTAGTAGTTCTAGGTTAAATAAACTATTGCATTACCTTTATTTTCTCTAGAAGTAGGTTAATGGTAAAAATATCACTTTTGTCCTAAGAGATGGCATGATCAAAATTTGTTTGGGACAACAAAACATGCAAGACCAAAAAACATAATTTTCTTTTGGGAGGGCAAAACAAGCAAACTATGTAGAATTGCAGAAGGTGCAAAATGACAAACTTGATATAGCTTGTTAGGAATATTTAGTGTCTTCCAAGATTGGTGTGTCACAAATGGTTATGCATGTTATAACATCAAAGTGTGTCAAGTTTCAAATAACATTTCAATAAGTGCCATTCACATTGAAGGACAAAATTTTGCCCTTCACATTTGAATTAAAAAAATGCCTGGAACAGTTTGCACTTCCTTTGAAGGGCTAGATGTCATTTAAGGGAATTCAGGCTTCAAATTTAAGGCCTAATGCAAAGTGCATATAAACCTACCAATTTTCATGAATCACACCCTTGTTCTCCTAGTCATGGGCTTGAATCTGGTAAAGCTCGCCCTTGAGGGCTTTACATACAAGGCATACAAAATTGTTGCACTTTTATAAGAAAAACTTCCCATAGTACTTAGTAGGTACTCAAAAGATTCCCATTAACTATTACAAGAAAAACAGTGAAAAATGATAGTGGGGTTTTCAAAAAACAAAATTTTCACCTTTTGAAACATTACGCATTATGATGAGCCCATGCACCTATTACGTGCAGCTACACTACAAAAACTATGTAGGTTTTTAAAAGCATTGCCTGCTTCTGATCTAGTTCTTAAAACCCAAATCAACAATCCTTCAATGTTGAAGAATTGTCACAACAACTAGTTTGATGATTTTTGAGGGAGTGAAGAATTGTCACAAGAACTAGTTCGATGATTTTTTTAGGGAGTGAGCAATTGTCATTAGAATTGGTTGAACCATTCTTATGGCTCACTTGGTTGGTTTTGGTTCTTAGGTGTAGGTAATATAGGCTTCTCTAGAATTTGTATTGTGTTTTATTTTGAGCTATGGCAGAGTATTCTATCGATTCTCTTTTAGAAAAGAAATTCAGCAGAGAGAATAGATGCATGGTGAATGAAACTTGTTTGTGCACAGTAGGCATGTTGCTGCTAGTTTTGTTTTTCATTTATGTGTTGGAGCCATAGTGGCAAGCACACCTACGAAGATTGAGACAGTAATTGGTGATAAGTTTCTGAAGAATAATTAAACGACTATTCAGTAAATGTAAATGTCTTGACAAGCTCCCCCAGACCATTAAATTTGGGCACACAATATGTATGGTGTGCTTTGTAGAAGGGGTAATGGTCAAGCCCACAAAATGGCAGCAACTATGTCTACCAATAGACTATGCATGCAGCCAATGAAACAATAAAATGTAGACTGAAAAAGGTTCATCTTTTTTTCCTTTGCAAAAGGGGGCTGTGAGGATGGAGTTTTTTTAAAAATTGTGTTCCAACTTGTTCCCATATATTCCTCATGTTCCCAAGGGTGTTCCCCATAGTACTTCATTTTATCCCTTATCCTTTGCTCAAGTTCTCCCCTACTCACCGATATAGGTGAACTAAAGAGGGAGGCATTCTATCTTCAGATATGAATTGGTAGTTTGGGGGAGCCTTGCAAGTATTTTTTTTCCTTTTGGTGATGGGCCAATCAACATGGCCTATTGCATAAAATAACCAGAACATGGAAGGCAGCCCATTTAATGAATAGTAGAGAAAATGTGAATAGGAGGTAGGATACTTCAATAAAAACCCAATATGATAGAGTATTAATTAAAAGAAGCAAGACATTTGGTTGTTTGCATTTTTAGTACAACACTTGAGGAAAACGCTCGGTAATCACATAAGCAATTTGTACCTTCAGTATGCATTTTAACAACTTATATATGTTACAAATTGTGATCCCAAATCCATTAGCCTCATTTACTAAGGCATCCTTACACCCTAAAATCTAGAATCTGATTAAAACTCAAATTGGTGGATCCTATCAAGATAACAATCGTTAAAATTGATAATCAGAAATACATGTTTTTTGATTCAAACCTAAAATTGATGTGATTTTTTGAAATCAACAATTCTTTGTGTTTGTTATAATTGATAGTTCATCTAAAATTAAAAACAAGGCAACAGTTTTTATGTTGGAGGTATAATCAAGAACTAAACATATTCCAGTTCTTAATCCTAGTTGAGGGGGGGAAATGAAATAGGCCACAAGGTTATAATAAACAAGTCCTCCAATTAGAAAATAATAGATCTTTTAGTAAGGTTGCACTTCAGGGTTTTTCTTAAACATTTCCAAAAAATTAGTGGAATTAATGAAATTTATTCTAGACAAACACATTTCTCCAAAATTTTCCCAATTGTTTTTGGGTAAACTAAAATTATTTGTTGCAAGAAAATCACTCTTGAACTTGGTATTTTTAGTGTTTTTCTCTTTTTTTCAATTTGTGATGTTGCCCATGGTAGTCATCCACAAGAAGATTTAGCCAAATTAGTTATAAATGAGATTTTAAAATAAAAAACTTAAGCATCATCCTAATCATTTGCTACTTACTACAACCTACTCTTGGGGATTTCACTTTCATTTTATTCTAAACAAAATGCAAAAAAAAAAAGAAATGCAACTTATCAAAAAAATTGAAAAATTAATTCAAATGTAAATAAGGTGTCAATAATTCACTCTGATAATATATTTAAAATATATCTAATTTATTCTAAAACACATCTAAAATATATTTTAAACATATTATTTCATAACAAACAAGCAACTCATCACATCATGCCTCTGCCTTGTATGGTGAGTTTAAAGTTAAACCAAAAAAATTCAATATTGGATATAGAATTTTTCATCTAGATGCATGATGGAAACTACCCATCCATGTTCTATGAGTGGATGAATGTCCACATGTCCACCATTGACCTCTTGGGAACTTACTATATAACAACATAAGGATTGAGGTTTTGAAATCTTTGTGAATCTGGGTCATTGTTTTTATTCAAGAAAAACTTTAAAACTCACCAAGGTCAAAATCAGATTTTTGAAGTCTAAAATTGATGAAAGTTTTCTCAAGAGTATCACTGATCTTGCCTTAGTCTGTATACTTAATGTAAGGTATAGAATCCAGGCATTTCTCAAAACCAGCCTGCGTCCTGGGGACTAACCGGGGTCGCTCATGCAGGCCCTTACAGCATGGTTTGATGAACATGGCTGCCATTCTTCAATCACAAGAGGTGAAGAAAATTCATTTGCATTTTCAACCTAATATTATTGTCAAAAATAGATATTGACCCACTTAAATCATTTGTATTAATACAAACCTTAAATACATTCATTATTATTGTTGCAGCTTGGCCCTAATTTTCCTGATGGAATCAAGAGCATCCTTGGGCAGATTTTGACTTAGATGGCGACGTTATTTCAATGAATTCTGAAAATTGTGGCCAGTAGACATGAATGTGATGACAACCTGCCCCAAAAAACAGTTTTCTATCATTCTCAAGCGAATTTCCATTATGAAAAAATGGAGTTGATGCCAAAATATTTCATTTTCATAAAACTATGTTGCCTTTTGACAAAAATTCTCCAAAAAGATAACTCACTGGACATCGCCATGTAATATATTTCAGAATACCTATGTGGATTAGATGCAAAAACTGAGGCCATAGGTTTCGCCAAAATTGATGTAGGGTCCCTATGGACATCTATTAATCATACTTTGTTATCTTGAAGTTTCCACAGCTTGTCTAATGCAGGATCTCTAGGCTTTTCATCCACCAACTAATTAACATAAAAATTTAGATTAGCATAATCCCCATTTGTAAACTCCACATAGGACTCTATCCAAATGGGAACAATTGGTCTCATCGAGGTTTCTTCTTCTACATGCATTCACGTGAGGTTGAAACGTGCTCCTCATTTAGAGGAAAGGTAATGCCACAAATTCTACCAATTATGTTATCTCTTACACATGGACATAAACATTTGTAGTGATTAAGTTATTTTTAGATATACATGTATTTAAATTTAAAAAATTAAATATCGAAATTTTAATAGAATTAAAAGGGAGGGGAAATGCAAAAAATTGGCGAAATGGAAGAGTTTTTTGCTTTAAGCGAGTCCACAAATATCCAATAATTTAGAACATTTCTCTATGCTATCATTTGGTGGAACATTATGTCTCCCCATTTTTGCAAAAAGAAGCAATAGAAACTCTTGTAAAATGTCTTGATATGTTAGAGGTTCTAAGTCAGAAAACATGCCACAGAAGCTGGCTATATTTAATGTTGAAATTTCGAAAAATATTGTTTTACTGTTGAAGTAGATTGATTTGAATAAAATAATTATTAGGCACCCTAGTGCCCAACATGAAGAGGTACTACTATGGTATTAACTTCCCTTCGAATGGGGAGCACATGGCATACATCACGTCATCAACTTCAGGTTATGTTACTTAAACCTTTTCTTTTAACCACATTCAGTATTATTAAGTCACTTAATGATTTTGCCTCAACCAAATCCTTAAGTGACTTAATAAACGATTTTTTCTCATTTATTTCTGCCACTTTAGTAAAATGCAAAATACTCTTAAATTGACACTGGATTCAACTTGGCTCTGATATGTATCATGAAAAAGATTGGATAAAAAGCGAGAAACTTAGAAAGAGAAAATATTTATATTTTATACTAGAAGAAAAATCATATATTTATATGTGACAAGCTCAATGTATTTCATGTCCAAGGAGAGTGTGCACTAAATGAAATACTAAGTCAAACTAGCTAGTCACAACAGAGGTTGTTAACTATGCTTCAGTTTCAATAGATATAGTTTTACTCCCATCTTCCATTGACGAAGTGCTCCCCGTCCTTCCAGAACCTTTTCCCATGCTTGAACTTCCTTCCGACTTCTTATTATGGGAGGAACCAGTTGAGTCAGGGTCAGTTACATTTTCCTTATACCATTCTTTAAGGTCTGTCACACGCTTTATCTGTACCAGCCTGCTTGTAATTCCCTTTATTACAGGTTTCCAAATGTGATCCTTAATTAGTGACTGGATTTTATAATCTAGCCACAAGAAAATAGGATCTAAGGCTCTTGTGATTTTCCGTAGAAAGGCAAGTAAGAAGAAAAAACATACAAATCCTCCAATGGCTGTAGTGGCTATGACTTTCCTATGAGGTTTACCAGGAGGTAAGATAAGAAACCCTGCACTTGCAAACGCTGCTACAGCACATCCGAGGGAGATTTCAAGACAAATGGCCGATGCAAGAACGGCGCGTCGGACAAGGCCAAGTGTGCTGCCTCTACTCGGTATGGCAGCGCCTGCTGCAGCAATGAATGTGGCTATGGCAAAGTAGAAAGAGAAGCTGATGAACACCCAAAAGAGGGTGGAATCGTCAGTTGGGACTTGCACCCATGCAGCGAATGTCAGAGTTGCAAGAAGTGCAGCACCAACCAAGATTGCATTGGCAGAGTCGGCATATGCTTGATGATCACCAAAAAGCCCAGCGCGCTCCAAATAGCGTTGGATCTTTTGCACCATCGAGTAGTCACCTTGATGAACAGCAATCTCCAAAGCCGTCCTTGCGTTCGCGTCAAGTAGCTCCGGATCGATTTTGTCCCCATCTTCTAATAATAGTTCCACTAATTCATAGTCTTTAGCCTCTACACAGGTGTGGAGTGGGGTACTTTTTGTTTCGTCAGACGTATTTATGGCTTCTGGGCTGTGCTTGTTCATAAATCTGATAAGTCTTACTATCATCGCTTTAAAATCAGCCTTTTTTCCCTCATCTGTTTCTAATATTTTCAGTTTTATAGCAAGGTGGAGAGCTGTCCATCCGTGCGTGGATTTAGTATCGACATCTAGGACCTTGCTATAGCTTTGACCTTTTGGAGACCAATCTAAAAGCATATCCACAATGTCTGTGGATTTGGCCTTAATAGCCAAGTGTAAGGGTGTGAAGTAGTATCCCGCCTCCTTGGCCGCCACATTAGCGTCAATATGTTCAGATGCCAGTAATATTTTGATCACTTCGTCGCGTTTCGGATGAGTTGAATAGCAAGCCAAGTGCAAAGGTGTGTAGCCCAAAACGTCTCTTTTGTTCAAATCTACATTAGGCACAGAACATATTGCTTCCACGATCCTCGCATTCCCATTGGCAGCTGCCATATGCAATGCTGTTCTACCCGGGTAAATAGCAGGTAAGGCATTCCGTATAACATTCAATACGTGCCTCCTTTCCTTTTCAACTTCGTCCTTCGCCCCTTTGCACCCAACTCCGGACCCAGCTTCGTTTTCCACCCCTTCCCCCCCATTTTGAGACGGATTCTTTTTCTTTCTCCATCCCCCATCTTCAACATCTTCAACTACCTTTCGCACTTCATCTTTGATCCAGTTTATAGCCAATTTCTCCTTATGTTTGACATTGATCAAGAAATTTGCAAGCGGTCGGGTCTGCTTTTCATCTTCGTACAACTTTGCAAGCGCTTGGGCGCGCTTTTCATCCTCGTACAACTCTGCAAGAGCTTGGGCGCCCTTTTCATCTTCGTACAGCTTTGCAAGCTTCGTCTCCTGCTCTCCAAACTCCACGTCCTTCGCAACCCCCTTGTTCAAGTTGATTTTATGCCACTTGTGCTTGAAACGGTCAACGTCTTCGTCATCCCTGGCTGATTCCATCAAGGCAATTACACCACATCCGGCATGTTTCTTGGCGTCAGTATCGTTCAAATCTTCTGTGTCCTTTTTCTTATTCGCCTGTAACTCAATCTTTGGAACGTCTGGGTCCATGACTTGTCGGAAGTTGGATGTAAACAATTGGCCGAATTTGTCAGCGTCAGGGCCTGAATATGCTTCAAATCCGATTATGACTTCCTCTTTCTCTAGCTCACAATATCAATCTTCTTCACTTGCTTTCAGACTTGGTATTTGTGTCTTCAATGTTCTGCAACACAGAGTATTGTTTCATCTAGGCATTAGTATGAAGTTGCACTTTGTAACTTGGTTTTGACAACTTTGTAAAATTTACAGTGCAAAATAATTTTACCAATCCTTATAAATTCATACTCAATTTATAAGTAGTTTCAATTATGCAAACACCACATTTTCGGTTATCAATGTTTGATATTGTTGGTACAAATGACACCCATCAAAACGACCCCATCACACAGGTCTCTAGAGCGTGGAAGAGGGACAAACTTACAGTATTTACCAACTAACACCTTAGAAGTTAGATATCAATGAGTTGAGATTGATGAGAGAATGGAAAGCGCTTGAAAACAGTCATTTCACAAACCCATCAAAGAGTAGAGACATCACAGGATAGCTCTACTTTTATCGTCGCATGAGCATTCAGACCACATGTGAAGAGGTTGGCACTTGTATAACAGAAGAAATCACAAGTTCCTTAACTGATCTTCCCAAATACATATATCACAAATCAAGTTGGCTATTAAACTGGGAGCAAAGTTATAACACACCTGGTTTCCAGAGGTACCGGTGACCATCAGATGCCTGAAGGTTACAAGCACAATTCTAGCATTGATGTGACTATATTGATGTTGGTACCCTTATGAAATGCCGCACAACCTGCACATTCGTGTAATCATAAATTTCAGAATATTGTTGTGATCAACGAAACACATGAATTCTCAGATCGTGTATGAGGAACGGATAGAAGTAAAAATTCATAATTAGCATTTCATAACCACATCGGCGATCCAGAAATGTTGCTCGATTGGTTTTGTTGCAGATGTGAAGGATTTTATCGATCTCCTTTACACAGAACTCATGACGTATTAGAGCTACACGTTCGTTCAGGTTGGTAACTAGCTTGTATGGGGGCTATTGGCCACTTCAGAAAATACTTAAAGCATTGATCTATGTACATAAGAGCTTCCACTGGACATGATTGGCAGTTAACTATGAGGTACAGTCTACAACCCTTGGCACTATTGGGATCATACTCACCTTGAGCCATCTGGAAGTTTCATAAGCTTTAAGGATCCCTTCAAACTAGTCCCTACTCCACAGAATTCTTCTTACACTGGGAACAACAAACTAAATGGATTAAAGCATACATTTTTCTTCACCCTTGTACAAGTGAAGGTTCTATGAAGCTTAACCGCTTCGTTGCACTAGTTCACTTGGGGGCATCTTCCCAGTATGTTAAAAGTTTGGAGCAAGACAACTAAACGCCAAGAACGAAAGATCTCAAGCATGTGCATAAGACATGAGTACAACAGAAGATCTCGAACATGTGCATGTAAGACAAGAGTCAATACAATTTGACTATATGCGGAACATGTGTGAGAAATGTTTAGTTACTTCAACCAATGTTTGGGAATGAACAAATGTTAAACATGTAGATTCCATGGATCCAGACCCCCGTTAAGGACGAAATATGAACAGCATCCAGCTTCATGAAAATGACGACAAAACATTCTTACCTTTCAAGGATCCGCACCCTGCATTCAACAAGAAAATATTCCAGGGTAGAAGCTCTGTCAATCCTCCGCACCAAACATACAAACCTGATACAAGGTACACTCCGAGTTATTTTCAGATCTTAAAATCCTGCTAGTTTCACAAAAACTTGACGAAAACTTCGAATTTCATACAGAACTAAAGTGTGAAGAACGGAAACAGATTCTGCTGTCCTTTGTGGCAGTAGCAGGTACCTCAAGGTCCAAAATGACCTCAACAACGCATGGACCGTCCGAGGCGTCTGCTGACGGCCTTGGGCTTCCAAACACTTGATCTGCTGATGGAGAATTACCTAGTCTAAAACCTATTTCATAAACTTTTATAGTTCCTACCTAGGTATCTAGTTAGGTACCTATGTAATTGGTAAGTATTAAAGATAGGTATGTAAGCTATTTTCGTGGGAATGAGGTAGGTAGGTGCATGTGGAGGAATAATTACAAGAACATGACAAGATAAAAAAGAATTGTTTTCATGTCCATATCTACTATGCAGTGCTTTTTTATTGGCAAATGTTAACCAAACCCTTATCTCAAGAACCTTTCGATTATGTATAAGACTGAAATATAAAAACTAAGATTTAGGATAATTAGTTGAATTTCCATTGGTGCAACAAGAAATTCACCAAAAAAGCCCATAAAAAATAGACACGTTGTCATTGCTTGTGATTTATATCTACTAGATTAATCCTCTGTAGGGTTAGGGTTTGTCAATTTTGACCTTCTTCAAGAAAGAAAAGTCGACTATTTTTTTCATTTCCACTACTACTTTGTTTTTACTATTAAAATAAAATTTAATAAATAAATAAATAATCTGACACCCAAGTGTCAAACCTGAGTTTTTGTTACTCCTCCGCAGCTCGCGTACACAACATGATACAAGGTACATGCACCGAGTTATTTTTAGATCTTAAAATCCTGCTAGCTTCACAAACACTTGACGAAAACTTCAAATTTCACACAGAACTAAAGGATGAAGAACAGAAACAGATTCTGCTTTCCTTTGTGGCAGTAGGAGGTACCTCAAGATTCAAAATGACCTCAACAACGCATGCACCTTCCGAGGCGTCTGCTGATGGCCTTGGGCTTCCAAACACTTGATCTGCTGATGGAGTTCGTTACTCCTCCTCAGCTCAAGTACACAACCTAATACCAATTGAACACCAAGTTACATTTAGATCTTAAAATTCTGCTAGCTTCAGAAAAACTGAGGAAAACTTCAAATTTCACAAAGAACTGACGTGTGAAGAACAGAAACGGATTCTGCTTTCCTTCACGGCAGCAGCTGGTACCTGAAGATTCAAAATGACCTCAACAACGCATGGGCTTTCAGAGGTGTCTGCTGATGGCCTTAGGCTTCCAAACACTAGATCTGCTGATGGACTTGCAAACAAAGACTTGTAGAAGATTCTCACGTAAACAGCAGTTGGGACTCTCGAGTGTGGAGTGTGGAGCTCTAGCGGAGCACAAACAGACTGCAGTTGAATGAAAGCATGGGATAGACAGAGCAGCATAGCCCTTATTTTATAGATGGAAAAAAAGCCGTCACGTGTTTTTTGCTGCAGTTGCCCAGCGCCACGTGCAAAAATTGGACTTGCAAACGCGGGGCCGGGCAGCAGCATGGAGGGCCTTGTGCATGCAAAGGCATTTTTCTTCAGCACATTGATGGGAGCACTTTGCATGCAAAAGATGCCTTCGTACAGGGCCCGCCGTGTGCTTTAACCCGATAAGGGTCCAATGTGAGGGGGCGTCCGGGGCCCAAGAGAACCTACCTCCCAAAGTGTTGAAGAACACGATTGGGTCCCCTGACCCCTGGACGAGTAGGCTTTCTAATGCGACGGATACCCGCATTCTAAGGCCCAGCTGGTAGCAGGAATCTTGGTGATTTTTTTGTGAAGTTTTGTAAATTTTCGACCTGAGAGATCGACCTACCTAGCAGTGTTTTCCTTTTTTAGGTTTCAGTTTTAGTTAAATTTGTTACATACCAATCTTGCTAAGCTCAAATTGGCACATGGACACATTCAGTGTCTATCCGCCCAACTACATGGTGGGAAATGTGTAGTTTGTTAGAGATAAAGGAAATAAAATGATCAGTTCTGATTTGCTCAAGGAAACTATATTGAGTCAAAATTGCAAGTATAATGCATCATTTTAACTCAGGTTTTTCTCCAATAAATGTTATTTTAAATCAAATTTTTGGCAACATGATATACAGGGAATTAAACCTGCCTAGAAAAGGCCATGCCCAATACAAGTCCTAATGCATCCATTAAATCTTCAACTGGAAATTGACATTGTAAGTTCTTTGAATAAACTAAATGAGGATCTATGGGGAATGTATTTGGGAAGTTGAAAAACATGTTGGGAACAGCGGCACCCTCCCCCCAAAAAATCTGACCCTAAGGTGCATGCTGCCTCCACTCATTGGCCGCAAGAAATCTTATTGCTGACATTTGTGCTTTCCCATTTTTGGCCTAGGCTAATGGCAGTGGCATGACGTAGAGGTGGATATTAATTTTTGCCCAATCCTGATACCCCACCCCTAAACACGAATAAGGGCACACTGCAAGCAGAGAGACTATTTAAGCTGCGCCAAAATTAAGCAGGCCAATCAACAGTAATCTTTTTGGCGTCCAGTGCATCTTCTGTCACTGAATCCTGGCAGTTTTTAGACTGATTTGTGGCCCAAAAGAGCCAGATAATGGCCATACTTCATCTAAAATCTGGAGTTTGATGCGCCGGTGGAGCTGCTCTAATAAGAGGCCTCGCATTCCAAGGTGTAGTACCAATCTATAGAATAGCTACGATGTAGGCGCTGTTTTACTTGCCGACTATTCAGATTCCCAAAAAGGCGTTTCCTTTTTGCAAAATACCCAATACTAGGGAGTGGGGACTAGGGTGACCCTATGTGAACTATGAACCCCGTTGTTTCGATGCTGACTATCAACTTTTTAAAATGTATTTTAGTGATGTTACCCTAGTGGTGGTGATCATCCCAAAAGGGATATAGCATTGATGGCGACAAGTTTTTGGAAAACTGTCAAAACAGTAGAAAAATCTGGCGAAAATCCCTGCCGAACGCTACCTAGAAACCTGTCTAAATCTGGTAAACTTTCTTTTAGGGTGTAATCAAATTTGCAAAGATTTGCAACAGAATTGTTTTTAGAAAAAATAGGGTGAATTTTGCTGCGCAGGTTCACCACAAGAGGAAATGCTTAGGGAGTGCCTCAAGACACTTGAACTATAAACTTCCATCAATAATCATTGCAGAGGAAGTAGTCGCAAAGAAATAGCCACAAAATCCAGGTATGAAAAATCAATCTAAATTAGGAACTTTGGAAGGGGAATAGAAGTTAGAACCTTAGGAGTCAACATATTCCCGACTTATTAAAGTTTTCTAAAGTCTTTAGCCTAATGTAATAGTGGTCCCTCAACATGCAGCCTTTTAAAATCTTTTGTACTCTTTTATGGGATGCAAAAGTTCCTTTCAACCCAGAGAAGATGGAGCCTTTATTTACTATTTTATCACATATCTTTTGCTTGAAACACAGTTATCCTGGATCCAAAAAGGAACAAAGTTTTCCATCACATATTTTCTCACATGTCTTTTGCAGGAAAAGCAAGGCTATCCTGAATCCACAAAGATATTCGTTTTGAGAGAGTCATTAGTGTATGGATGGGTACCCTGATGATCATCAATCAAAATACAATATCATAACCACCAATTTGAATGTGAATTAAGCATTTCAACTTGCAACATATAAAATCATCAATTAAAATGCAACAGAATAATTATGAATCCAGAATCACATTAAGCAATCCAAGATAAAAACACATTAGCAAATTCAAATTTTCATCAGAACAACTGGGTATGGCATGAAAAAGACTCATTTCCTGCATCGTAGCAAGGGATATGAGGCCATAGGTAAGGTTAATAACTATGATTCTGACCTTTAGATGCAAGAAGAACATTAACATTATGTTTTGCAGAGTTGTTAATGCAGTCAATACAAGAGTACTCTTGCAATTTTCAAAACCCGCCCCCCCTT
Organism: Sphagnum contortum; assembly: GCA_963920785.1. Taxonomy (NCBI): domain Eukaryota; kingdom Viridiplantae; phylum Streptophyta; class Sphagnopsida; order Sphagnales; family Sphagnaceae; genus Sphagnum; species Sphagnum contortum. The sequence continues at coordinate 1,877,891 of OY987282.1, read as the reverse complement.
CTGCCCTCTGCCCTTTGCCTCAATTTTTACTCACCAGTCTGCCCTTTGCTTCATTTTTATTCACCTTGGCATTTCAAAACATGTTTTGGGCATGTTAGGGGTGCTATGGGGCATGTAACATGCTACCTGGCATATTATGAGACCCTTGCCACCTGTTATGTGGCATGTTATTAGTAGCTCAGCCTGTTCATGAAGCTGAACATTTTGCCTATGTTCAAACATGATTGTCATGAATAAGAGAGGTTTCACCCATATGCCCTATTTGCCCTCAGCTTGGGTGAACCAGCACCTACACTGGTACCATAGTAGAAAAACTCAAAGACATTATTGATGTGGCATCCCTTGACTAAATCAGGGTCTCAAGGTCCAAATTTAATTTCTCCATAAACTATTAGCTATAAGTGGCGATACTCAAGAAGGTGAAGGTACAAGCATAGGTACTGGTCACCCTCTAGCAATAGGTAGGGTGTTCTTAGGAAGGGCTGTCAGTCCAGGCCAAAAATGGTGGCAAACAGTTTTGGAAACTAAAGTTGCAATGCAGTCAATGAAAGGCTCAACATGCATTAATGAGGGGCCCAGTTTTTTTTCTTTTTGATGGAGGGCAGGGGGAGGGTTTGGAGGGGGGAATTTTTTCTTCTCTCTTTTTTGGGGCTGTTCCATGCCATCAGCCCAGGCCAAATATGGTGACAAAGAGTTTTCGAAATAAAAGTTCCAAGCAGCCAATGAAAGGCTCAGGATGGACTCATGACAGGTCCAGTTTTTTCTTTTATGGAAATGAAGAGAAGGAGGAATATTTTTCTTTTTTCTCTTGTTTCCATCATGTTCCGAATGTGTTCCCATGAGGTTCCCCAAGTTCCTATTGTTCCTATTGTTCCCAAGTTATCACCCAAAACGTTGCATGCACCTCATTTTGATTCCATACTAGTCGGGATTGGTCTTTACTGCCTCTGAACTGCTTACGGTTTCCTTTGGCTCTTCAAAGTGTATGGAGTTCCGCTCCTGATTGTCAACATGTTTCTTGTCCTCATTACGTTTTTGCAGCACACGCATCTGGCTTTGCCTCATTACGATGATGCAGAATGGGACTGTCTTCATGGAGCTCTTTCCACAGTGGACTGTGACTATGGCATTCTCAACTCCGTGTTTCATCATATCGTAGATACCCATGTTGCACATCACATGTTTTCCACCGTGCTGCATTACCATGCCATGGAAGCCACTAAGGCCATGAAGTCCATCCTTGGCAGATATTTTCAGTTTGACAGCACGCTGGTGCTGCTTGCCCTCTACAAGGATTTCAAAGAATGCATGTTCGTGGAGGCTGATGGTGATGGTGGTGATGAAGTCCTTTGGTTCAGTGCTAAACTGATTGAAGCTTCTTGATCTGTGGAGGTTAGAACAAACCCAACAAAAACCTTGCAAGACTTGGTCTCTCTTTCAGTGACATGAAAGAATATCCTGGGATGACCTACAGAGATAGAGCGATGGGTCACTGCTTGTGGATGGATGGATGGACGGGTAATGTGAAAAAGCTTCACGAAAAACGACCACAATGTCCTTTACTATATACTGGTTTGCCCAAAGTGAAAAGGTGACCCATAGGGAGCACATTTGTTTCTATTTTGCAATTGGCAGTCCAAAGAGGTGCTTCTATTGGGTAGTGCCCAATGTCTCAAAAAAATTGGTAGTGGGCCAATCAATATGGCCCCTTCCAAAAAATAAAAAAGTATGATTGAACAAATTAATATGAATGACAATAGGTTTCCAGGGCAATATTATCATATTATACATAAGGGTTATTTTTTCTTTTCAATCCTCACTCATGAACCTGTCAAATGACATAGTATAAGGCGAAAGGTGTTTAAATGCACTCACTTGGATCAATTATTAGCCTTATTTGAAAAATAAATTTAATTTAGCATGGGTGACTATCATCTCATAAGAGATTTAGCATGAGTGGCATTGTTTCCACAAAAGATTTAGCTTTAATTGCGACACATTTTGAGAAAACTACCAAAACAGTTTAGAACTAGTATAAAACTGCTCTAGATAGGACCCATTCCACCAATGCAGGACGCCTGCAATGCACCTTCCATTTACAATAGTCGGCAAAGTGACTGAACAAAATGTGGAGGAAGGAATTTGTTGGCTGATGTAAACTGTGCCATCTTTATTCCAAGCACACAAGACAACAAGGGAAGTTCCGTATTGCTTTTTTATCACACATATTTTACATGTGATACACAAAGGTATACAAAATTCAGAAAAAGACAGTTGCAGTATGGACAGTTCTTATGGAAAAGTAAGATGACTCTTTTATATTAAAAACGAGCCACAAAGGGGCCCCTGTTGGTGGGAGGAGAAGGCCAATTTGATAGTGACAACATTTTTGTAAAGGGATAACATTTCAGAAAATAATTTTGTATTTGAAAAGGCAAACAATCATCGATGATTAGTAAAATTGTTGGGATTTGAACCTTGTATATGGCTTCCTTTAATTGCATTGGTTGATCAAGATGAAAATAACATTCTGGTGATAGCATAGGAAAAGAACAACACATATTGTGAAGTTGTAAATAATAGAATAGTTCGTCGTAATTTGGACAGTACCTCTATTTTTGTTATAAATGTCAAAAATGTTCAAAAATGTTTTATTGAAAGGATAAAATTTTGTGAAATTTCAAAAAACATACATATCTAGGTTGTCTTCAAAACCTATTGAGAGCAAGAGGGAGCAGACTAATGAATCTTGATATCAAAAGTATAGATATAAAAATAAACTAGTTGATCCCTTTTGGGACTTGGAGTGGAGGGAACCCTAATGCCAAATACCCACCATTTTATGAAACTTGTGTGTTAAACTACACCAAAAATGGTGACCAACATACTTAGGTGATGAGGTGATGCAACATACACCCAACAAGCCTAGTTTTCTCTCCTCCTATATAATTTTGAAGTTCTGCACAGTACACATATATCAAAGAAATAAATTGTATAGGTTCAATTTTTTCCTTTTGTTCAATCAAATAAATAGGATGTGTAAATGCATGATCATAACTAGGAAGGAAACACCAAAGTTTTCTTTCAATACCCTTTTAAATTGATATTTATCAAATAATGTATCAATGAATGTTTTGTTTGAAATGTTAAGGGCATTTTATTTTATTTTTTCTATACCCAAAGCTTATAGGATGTGCAATGGGTTTGAAAATTATGTGTACCTTAATATTGGATTCCATTATAAAAAATGAAACACCAATATTCAATCAACATAAATTCATTGGAACCACAGCTTTTGGGTTACTCATCATGATTATTTTTATTAATGAATTTTGAGGTGCATCCCAAATTATTTTTTAAAAAATCTGAAACTTTGAAATGTGAATATAAGTTTGCATTTCCAAAACACAATGATAGATGTGCTTTTTTTTGGCCCACCTATTATATAACTTATTCATCTATGTTAGGTAAATTTTATAAGATAAAATGTGTTGAGTTATTAGGAACATCTTTAAAACACATTGAAAACTTGATCTAAACACATCTGATTAACAACTTTATGTGCATTTGGCGGAAAGACATTGAGAACATCAAATCTAAAATATCTTGAACCCCTTTTCCTTCCCAAGGGAAAAAAACATGAGTTTCTTGGGTGCATGTTGCATCAATTCATTATCTAAGAAAAATTTCTTTTCCTAATAATATTTATCACTCATTTATTCAATTTATTGTCCCCTTTGTTATTGGCTTTGGGTGAACTAACCCTATATAATTTTAAATATTGACTTGGCCATTTGTTTGGTGAATAATGAATCACCTTAAAAATTATATGGAAATTAAGAAACATTCAATGATGTTTTTTAATAACCAGAATCATGTTGTGTGAACCTCTTATTAACAAGCATGCATTTTGATATTTTAGGCCTACCTTCACCAAATATCTGACCTTTAGACTAAATAAAAGTCTCTATTAAGGTCCACATTTCTCATCCTTGAATTAATCTTTAAGAACAATTAAATGATGGACACCATTTGGGCCTTTAGGTAGAATACCCTACCACTAAACACTTAAGGACTTGAACGTTCATGGCATGTTGGAAATATCTCAATTGGCTTGAAAGTTTAAAGTAATCTTACTCCCCATCTTCAAGTAGATGAACCATAATCCTTCAGATTGCAATGTTTGGTAATGTATGTAAAACATTATGTTTCCTTAAAGTTTGGAAACTCAAGAGGTTGGGAAACATTCATATCAAACCAATCCTAACTTATGTGCAAACCCCTTGGAATTAGTTATCAATCTACAACATTTAAACAAATGAAAAACGTCGTAAAAAATGGGAAAAAACTCAATTCCATCGTATTTTGAATGTGAAAATGTTCATTTTAGAATAATAGTCAAATCAACAATCTTGAAAGGAAATCCCATCAATTGTGATGAGGCATTTAGGGATTGATAAACTTAAACTCCTAACCTATCCTAAACGTCATTTACACCTAAGTTCCAACATGTTTTCCCATTTCTCTTCTTGGTTTGTGTAGTCTTAATGTACATAACCGACATTTTTTTGGTCATGCTTTTGTAAGTCATCATTATAAGTTTTTTTTCGAATTGATAGAATTTTCAACTCAAGTATATTCTCAAGGTGTTTAAGTAATTTGTGATGCATGAACAACATTTGTTGGGAGATTGATAGACAATACATCCACTTTGTTATGCAAATGATCATATTTGTCATCTCCTTCAATGGTCTTGGTGTGAACTTGACACTTGTTACAAGACTTGATTTTGGTTATACTACTAGTATTTGTAATTATAATGAACTTGATCATATTCATCCTCTTGGTCCAATCATGTTTGTTTTCTCTTACTTTGTTTGTGCTTATTTTCTTTTGATTTGTTTATGTTCATCTTTTCTTGACTGTGTTCATCATCTCTAAGTTGATTTATGTTTATTCCTTCAAGTCCTAAAACGACCTTGTTATTGCACCCCTTGCATCTTGATCTTGTTTTTAGTCTCTTGGTATATTTTGTGCATACCATTTCCATTGGTCTTGGTGACACGCTCCTAAGTCCCTTGTTGAACCCACTTGAAGGTTCACCTATGCAGAGTTGCGGAAAGTTGGGACTTAGGGCACGCTCCCGACTTCCAGCACTAAAAGGGGGTAAAAGGTCGTGCTAAAAGTCCCGGGATTAAACTAGGAAGAGGGACTAGATTATCTTGCTTGAATCTGCATTCAAAAACCAACCACAAAAGGTTAGTTAGCATTCGGGAACATCCTTGAGTGTTGGGACAAGCCACGGGCATTTTGACACACAAGACTCACCACGGCCCAAACTCGGGGGAAGCCACCACCTTCCCCCATATAATATACTCTGCAGCTCTTCACAAAGGCTACATCCAAATGGCTCTTTTTCTTGGGACTCCCAAGTTGGAGTCCCGAAATTGTCCCGGTTGGAGTCCCGACATTGTCCCGGTTGGAGTCCCAGGACTTTGGGAGTTCATAACTCTCGACTGCTGAGTCCGATCGTGACAAGGTTTAAACCAAAGTTGTAGATCTCCTCGAGAGCTTTTCAACGCCATGTCACACTCTAGAATCGGACGTCAGGAAGAGGTCGATTCCCGATTTTTAATGATCGGCCAGTTTGATTCCTGGCCCTTCTTTTGTCCATAACTTCGACTACAGATGTCCAAATGACCAATATGAGGCCATTTTGGACATCTACGCTTCAAGACCTTTCCAATGACACCAAGAACACTTCAATGAAAGGTGTTTTGAGTCTTGCTATCGAACTCTAAATATTCGGGAGTCCCGGAGGACTCCAAGTCCCCAACTTTGGGAGTGTGAGTTTTATCCTCACACTTGGCCAAAGTGGGGTTGCGACACTTGGTGTTTGTTGTTGCAACAAACCGCCCCTTTATGCCCCCTTGTACTTTGTGGTAGTTTGGTGCAACCTTGTTACGACATATTTTTTACAAATGATTGAACCTTTTGTATTGCCTTGACGTCTACTTGTGCTAATGTTGTAATGCCAAGATTGACACAATTGTATCTAAAAGGTTAGTTACAAAACCAACTTATAAATTCAAGTGAAATTTGTCCCCTACTTTTTTCACTATTGCTATAGACCAAGCCTTTTGGACATTAACTTGTACAATTATTTTAACCAACCTTTCAATTATTCATTTAGCAATGTTAAGTGTTTCAACTTGCCACCTTGTTCACTTCTCTTCCCTCTCTTTGGGTGTGTCCACATAAATAAGAACCACAAGATACATTATAACCAATGCTTCATTATGTTTTTATATCAAAAAAATTACTAATGTTGTAATTTTTAAATTTGCTAATATGACAATGTTTCTAACATATTATGGAAACATGCACTATATAATGATTTGGAATGAATTTAACGGGGATAAAATATTCAAAAAAATTATTGAACATTGTAACCAATGTTTATTAAACATTGTAAGGACTTTTATTTTAAAAAAGATTTTTCAAACATGAATATTGTAAGGGGGTTTATTTAAGAAAATATTTACATAAATAATTTATTGTAACATTTTGTTAAATTAAATTAGATTTTTTTAATTTTTCAAACAAAAGATTCCTAAGATATATTTTTAAATATTTTAAGATAAAAATCATCTAAGTGTTGTGTCTCCTATTAACATGGTGGCACCCCTTTTCTTTTAAACTCCCTAATTATAGATCTACTTGCTTTTCTTTTAAGGTTTTATTTCACAAGAAATGCAAATATCCATTATTTGTTACCACATAAGACCTACTATAATCAACTAATGGTTTTGTTCATCATGTTTTCCTTGCAAAAGAATGTGGCAATGACAACAATTTTGCAAAATAAAATGTTTCTAAAATATAATTTTGACTACCAAGCTATCATTAAAGAAATTTGAAAATCAACAACTAAATTTGCAACTCATTTGTAGTTCTAATGGACACATGCAATTAGAAATAATCTAGTCACCTAAAACAAGTGCCATAAGAAAGGTCGTTGCAAAAGACATGACATGGCCATGAAGTTGAAAATGTAATCACAAACCTTACAACTAGGCCATAATTTTTCATCCATTTCCATGGATGATTTTTAGTATGACATCGAACCCCAATATGCAATTGCATTTACAACTTACATAATTTTGGGATAGTCACATGCTATCAAATGTCCCATTGATGGATGGTTTGGATTTAACAATGTGACAATTTTAAAAGACCAATGGACATAAAACATGTGGCAATTTTCCATTTGTTAGAGAAATATATATTATAATTAAAATAATCAAATAACATAATTATAGTGATTAAATATAATAATTACAGTAAATTAAATATTATATTATAATAATTAATTATAATATATCTTGGGCTATGTAAAGTTATATTAAGCAACTTATTTTAGGCCATGCTAGAATAGGCTACCCAACATAAGCTAAGTAAATATGTAGGATTTTATTTACTTTGTTGGTGATGAACCTTTTGTATTGGCTCATCCCAAATGGCACATACATTATATTTATAGTGCATAGTGCATACCATTAATTTAATCCATTGTTTCACCTACTTATATACTTCACAAGTTTGAACTTGCAAACAAAAAATATGGGATAAATTTTAATGAAAGGAAACACTACAACAATATCACATCTTTTGTCCCATACAAAAACAATATTATGTATCCACACAATATAATATTTACTATTTTCTCTAGCTATCTACTACCTATCCTACTTACTACTTACTACCTACTGCCTACAAACTAATCTGAAAACAATATGACATATCCACATAATAAAATATTGTACCCTCTATTTAACCTAGCTATTTACTACTTACTACCTATCCTGATTATTATTTGGTCTACTAGGGTGCAATCATGGTAACATGTACCAATGCTTGATGTTCCAAGCTATTAAAAATGTAATTTAATTTTGTGTTGAAATTGTAGGATTTACTTATATGATAACATTCATAATATATCAGGAGAACTTGTGAATAAATTTGAAATTAATCAAATGTATAAAAAATATGAAAATGCATTAATAAAACGTTATAACCAATGTTTTTATGCAATAAAAGGACATGTTTAATAACTTGAATTTTTCTAAATGACATATTTTTGACAAATTATTAAAGTAAGCCTTATCAAAGTATTATAAAAAAATTATCATGATTTTAAAAGATTTTTCTAAACTTTTTGTGGAATATTCCAAAAGTAAAGCAATGCAAAAAACAGTTCCAAAGGGGTGGGTGTGGCTCATGTTATCTCATTTGCACCCACTAATTGATTAATGACCTAGCCTACCAACTACTTACCTAGCCTAATTAGGTCTAACCTTCATAACTTAACCTACTAGCTACACCTAGTAAACTAGCTTATTACTACTTACTTTTCCATTACCTTGTTTACCCATCCAATGTAATTTTGTTTAATTCACTATTATAGTTGTTTTTCACCATAGAATTATTTTTTTCTTTCTTGAATGTTGTTTTGAAAAGCTTGAAAGAATCCACATTAAAAGTTGTAAAATGTTTGAAGTATGTGATTACAAGGATCATATCCAACCTTAATTGATGCATTTGTTTTAATGTTTTTAGGGTATTAAAGGATGTTGATTGGTTTGAGAAATCTCATTTGGCATCTACATTACGAAAAATGACAAAAAGTCCTTGAATAAAAAACTTGTCATTCATGCCTTGTTTTATAGGGCCATGCATGCATGTCCATGTTTTGCAGTTTGTGTTGTAGTCATGTTTTATTGGATCACCATTAAATATGTAAAATCATGGCAAAACTCCTTCCATTACATTTTTGGCACAATTTATAATTAACCAAATTTCCTTTGATTTTCAAGAGAATGGTTTTGTATATTGTTGTGAACCTTTCCTTGTTAAGACTCTTGCCCCTAATTATTTCCCAATTTGGGTGCATGTTTCATTGTTGTTCCATATGGGATCTAGTTTATAGTGTTGCTACTTGTTAATGTTGTTAAGTTTTGGTAAAAGGGACTATGTGTTTCATTGGTCAATCCTTGTAACATATAGATTTCAAGTCAATTTTGCAAGTTTGATTATCAGCTTTGGATGCTTGTGATTAAATTAATGCTAAAAAAATCCCAATACCCCATTGATGAATGATGTAAAATGGGGTTGAGTAAGTTTTACAACCTTTAATTTCAACAAATTGTAATTTATTAACTATCCATAGTCTTGCATAATAAACATTTGCATGTTAACTCACGTGGGGGACCAATTTTTTGAGATTTATATTTACCATTAAAATCGTGAAATAATGATGTTAAAGGTATGTTCTAATGACAATTGACCTTCCTCAATGATGTGACCCCTCTTTTGACTACATTCATGGCCTTTTCTAATGCCTTTGTTGTCAACTTCCCTTTTACTTGTTGAATTTCAACTTGTTCCGGGTGACTTTTGGTTTTTTTTAGTTATAGTTTATAATGGGACATTTTCCTTATCCAAATATAGTTTTAACAACAAATAATTCTCTTTCCATACAAAACACATTTTAAATCATGGTTGGCTTAGTCCTCCTAATCAAGTTAGCCTCCACCAAATTAAATATTTATGTTTAGGCCCAACAAGACATATCTCATTTTTAAAAAAAAGAATAGTTTAAGACCATAAAACCTTAGTCAAGTTAAGGTATGTTTCATAGAGTATGCTGGTCTATCTTCCAAGTTTTCGAAATAAGATGAAAAGAATGAAAAAAATCTTCCCAAATGAAAATTTCATTTATGGTTGATGTGTAGGCTATGGGTGTGAATTCCAATTCACTTGAACATCTTTCACTATGAGATTCCCATTTTGCTTACAATATTTGGTGTTTATTAAACATGTTTAACTACCAAATGATAATATATGTATTTTTGCTAAAAACAATTTTATTTTTTTGGTCTATGGTAGCAAATTCGCACTTGTTTAACTCTACTTAAGCATTGTCTATGGCAACAAATTGTGGTCTCACTAGATTCTACCATTATTTTCACATCTATGTATTCTTTATCTCTTATTCTACTCAAGGACTTAAAATCTCTAGAAGCTTTTAGAGATCTTCTTCCACATATTTTGGAAATTCAGAAATTTTGACACATTGTTTCTTTTTAAATTGAGAGCCCAAGTTGAATTTTTTTAAAGAAATGAATTGAATCATGTTGGAACTCATATTGTGATGTTTGTGTTTTGGCAAGAAGTGAGGTCACAGTTGTAGGTGCCATCTTTGTAGTTTTTCTTCCAAATGCTAGATAAGTCATTTCTTAATGCACCAAGAAATTAAATACATTGTAAGATCCAAAGTGAGATTTTTCTCCCCAAGAATCAATGGTTTAACACTTTATGGTGTTGTGTTGTTGTTTTCAATGTACTTCCTCGTCACCAAAAATATTTGATCACATAATAAATTGCCCTAGATTTGTTGATCTTCCTTAAATCATCACTTTAACCAAACACTTAAAAGCTCTATTCACATAGATTGGAACATTTTTTTTCACACCTTTGGTGCACAAAAGAAACAACTAGAGGCCTAAAACCAAACATTTTTCCCTTACTTGATTTCACAAGATGCTTAAATTTGACTTTCATAAACCCCATTACCAAAAACTTGAAATCCCATGCTCATCACTTGCATGCATATTTGTGGGCATTTGTGGGTACTCAAATGTGTCAACTGCTCCCCTATTGTTAACCCTCATCTTCTTATAAAGGTACATTGAAAAAACATAAAAAGGTATAAGGCGTGATCGAACACAAGCACCTAGATTACTGGTTGCAATGTTTGAAACAATTGAGCAATTTTTTTCCTGGCCAACTTTTCAATCATAGGATGGGTCTCGAATGGTGGTAGGTGCATTGGTGCTTGGCCATCAACCTGTGTGTGAACAAATCAAGTGGTTGTTCATAAGGGGATGTTTGGTGATGTGGCATTCTACCTTAGGAATGTTTATTGCATTCAACACTGTGTATTAATTAATCACAATAATATATTGTGATGCATATAAAATTATTTTGTAGGGATCCTTAAAATTCAATTTTTATTTTTATTTTTTGATGGGCATCTTTGATTGGACCATCACAAAAATAAATAATCAAGCTTTGTACAGCCCAAAAATATATATGTTGTAATCTCCTCCTTTTGGGTCTTATATATTTACAAAAGTAAAACTTAGGGCAAAAGATGTGAGATAAAGTGAGGAGATATTGGAAACATGTTGGGGGCAACACATTGGGGGCTTGGGGAGCATGTTGTGAACGCAGTGAGAATTTATAGGAACAAAGTGAAAACTTCATCAGAACACATCGGGAACATATAAATCCAACACCCTAAACCCTAAACCCTCACCCCCAAAAGAAAAAAAAAAAAGCCTGAGCCGCTGGATGCATACTGCCTCACCTTATTGCCTGCAAGAATATTTTTGCCTGTCTGTTGGCTCTGCTGTTGTACTTAACTTAGAATGTCTTTTTTTGTTAAAAGTCACTGAATCATGTGACCTTTTAGCAAGTGAAAGCCTGTGTCGTGGCCCAAACGTGCCACACAATGCCATACTTCATCGTAAATGTTCAGTACGGTGCAACTGTGGAGCTGGTTTAATAAGACGAGTCACTCTAGAAGGTGCAGTACAAATGTGTAGTACCATGTAGGTACTGGTTCACTTGCCGGCAACTCCGAGCCCCCAAAAAAGTCCTTTCCTTTGTGCACAATACCCAGTAAGGACTGGGGGTGCCCCTGTGCGACCTGTCAACCCAATTGTTTTGTCGATGAGGATCAACGGTGTTGTTCCCATTTGTATGATGTAGCACTATCAGCGATCATCCCAGAAGGATATATAGTATTGATGGCGACAAGTTTTTGGAAAATTGTCAAAACAGCAGAAAATCCTTCCCAACAACAATGGAACCTGTCTAAATCTGGTGAAACCTTTTGAGGTGTCATCCGGATTCGCAAGAGTCTTCAAAGGAATATTCCTTTTAGGAAAAAATTGGTGACAAGTTTGCACCAATTCGTCAGAAAAGGAAACGCCACTCAGGGTTGCTTACACTTGAACTATAAACTTGTCACTGTGGAGGAAGCAGTGGGGAAAATGGTCAAAAAATCCAGGTCAGAAAATTTAGTCTAACCTAGGAAGCAATCCTGTTTTCGGGGTGAAGAATCGCCAAAATGAATCAGTGGCTCAATTTTTTGGCAAAAAATCCTTTTCTTTTCAAAAACAATTCGCCAAATTTCGCCCTTTTCTTTTTCTGGGGAGGGGCTTGTCACCACAGGTCTGTCTACCGGCTGCACTTTGAACGTAAAATTAAAAGAAAGAAAGAAAGAACGGTCCTGTACAGAACTGTGGCCAATTAACTCGAAATCTGACTGGGGAGGCTCGCCACTGTTGCTACACTACAAAAATAGGACAGAAACATGCTAGGTACAATAGGTAGAACCTGAGAGTCAACACATTCATAACTTGATATAGTTTTCTCAACTCTTTCACGTCAAGTAACAGTGGAACTTCGACGTGCAGCGTATTAAAATTGTCTCTACCATTTTATGTGATGCAAGAGTTACTTTCAACTCAGAGGAGATGGAGCCTTTATCACATGTCTTTTGCTTCAAAAGCAAGCTCATCCTGAATCCAGAAAAGACAGAAAGCTTTCTGTTACATATTTTATCACATGTCTTTTGGAGGAAAAGCAAGGCTATCCTGAATCCAGAAAGATACTCAATTATGGAGTTTCAAGGTGTATGGAAAGTCAGGGTGATGATCATCAATTAAAATGCAATATCATAATCAACAATTTCAAAGCATATTAAGCATTTCAAGTTAAAACATATAAGCAAATTCAAATTTTCACCAACAACTGTGTACAGCTTCTGTGTTTATTTTGGGACTTGTTGAGATTTTTATGGGTGGCTCTTTGTATAAAGAAGTCAGTCTTTTTTTGGCAAATTTGAATTTTTTTTTGTTAACTCAATGAATGGTCAAAGTAGTGAATTGTTCTATCTTTCTAGCTTAAATTATTTATTTCCATTTTTGAGTGCATGTGGCAATGGTTGTTGCCCCAACATAGCATATAGTGACTGAAAAAAAATGAAACATGAATTTGGCAAAAGTTCATTTCAAACATGTTTTCTTCAAGAAGTTTCAAGACTGACAAATCCCTTAGGCCTTGGGTGAATTAACACCCACACTAATATCAGTGTAAAAACCAGTGTTGGGCGGATATCACTAATTTTTTTCAAGTCATACTTGATTAACAACTTAGTTAAGTCTTTGGCTAATGCATGCCCCAAAGGTATCAAATGCTTCAAAAAACCCAATTGTAATATTTTTTGGTTATTGATCAAAATAAAAAATAATAAAATAACTAAATGCTAAAGCAAGTAGAACACACACAATTATTTAGTTTTTCCACCAACTTTGACAAAATTTCTCTTGAAAACAATTTTTTAGAACACAAAACAACCTTTGGACACAAATGTAGACTAATTTTTTTTAACCATTGGTTTTCAACAAGATGTATTAGCAAATGGTTTTTAACAATTAAAAGAACTAAATCTTCCAAAAACTACTTCTACTACGCATCATCTTTCTTATAAGAATTTTTGGTAACAAAAAAGTTAGAAATAATGTTTCCATTTACATGAGGTCTTTTCTTTGTAGGTTTTTTCTCATAAGGTTTTTTTAATAGATTGTTTACTTTTTCTTTAAATATTTTTGTAATCATAGAATGGTTTGCATAAACATGTTCTTTTAATGTAATAATTCCATTTGCAATGTTATACAATATTAAACCTTTCCTTGCTTGTGTTGTGGCATTTATTATTAAAATTAGACTAGCATAACAAAGAATGCATCTTATCAATTGAGAACATTTAAAATTCACTAGCATACTGTTATTTGTATGATAAAATGACCAATATAGCACAATTCTATTATCATTTCTCCATTTTCTTCTTGAAGCTGGATTTTTTTCAAAATTTTCTTCATTTCCCCCTTCATTTACATGAATGCTTCTTTTGTTTGCAAATTTGGTTGAATTTCAAACACTTCTTCCATTCTCTCCTCTTCCATTTCAACATCATTTAAATATGTTTCATCATTATTATTCATTCTATTTTCATTTTTGGATGATTCTTACATTATCAATTGCAAGATGAAAATTGGCCACATGAGTGGTGAAAAAAGCCAAACAATAATATGCAAAACTCTAAGTTGCCTAACAAGAAAATTTACAAAGGCATATACAAAGGGCATTTACAAAAATGAAACGCAATGTAAGGTTAGAATACAAGTTAGAATGTAGTTGAATTCAATAAAAGAATAACCCTTGAACCAAAAAATGAAAAAAAAAAATTAAACAAAACAAAACCAGAAACATCAAAATTGAAAAAAAAACAAAAAACAAAATCAAAACAAAACAACAAAACTTATGAATAAAAAGTAAATTAAATTACCTTAAGAACCTAATTCAGCGTGCATTCCAAGCTCCAAAATCTACACATGGAGATTCTTTTAAAGGATTTTTTGAAGATTATATTTTTGCGTGGTGAAATATTTGAGTTTCCATGATTCTTCTTTTTGCCTTAAGATCCTTGTTTATGTAATTGGCAAGGCCATAGTGTGACACACCCATTGTTTTTTATATTGTAATTTGTTAGTTTATTTAACATCATATGTTGTACTAGCTAGTAAATAGTAGGTATTTCATTTATAGAACGCTGAATCCTTGGACTTAATATGAGCTTTCTTCTTCTATTATATATATATATATATATTTCTAAGTTTCTTGGCTCCATTATTCAATTTTTTCACGACATCAAAGAGTATGTGATATTAGCCATCTTCTAAATAAGGAGCACATTTGGTTTCCACCTCACAATAATTTCCTTTAGTTTGACAAAACCTGAATGCATTTAGAAGGAAAAAACTCGATGGAACAATTAACCCCTTTCCATAAAATTTTCCTATTCAAATGTAATTTGAAAATGGGCATGTTGTTAATCCAAAATTATTTGC
This sequence comes from Sphagnum contortum, assembly GCA_963920785.1. Taxonomy (NCBI): domain Eukaryota; kingdom Viridiplantae; phylum Streptophyta; class Sphagnopsida; order Sphagnales; family Sphagnaceae; genus Sphagnum; species Sphagnum contortum. The sequence continues at coordinate 1,862,850 of OY987282.1, read as the reverse complement.
TACCATATACTGATGGATTAAAAAAATTCAAAAAACATGTTTTAGACAAACAATGCAGATTGGACCTCCTTAGGGTTTTTGAACCCCAATTTCTTTTATTTAACGAATATAAACCTAGTGTACAACCCAAAACTCACTAACATTCACATATAAAATATGTATTTTACAAGAAAAATATGATGTGAACATATTTTTTGAAATCAATTACATTATTTTATGTATTCTTTTGGGTAAAAACATAATCAAAGGAGCCACTTGAGTGGACACTTTTTGAAATTACATTTTTATATGTTTGAAAGATCACAAAAGGAAGCATAATAGTTTGGATTGTCATAATATTTTGAGAATTTTTTCCACTAATTATAAATTTTACATGTTCAAAGCTCGACACAAATCAAAAATATTTTTGCATGTACAAAGCATTAAAACCTCAAGAGTGAATTTTAGTCCATGTTTTTTTCAAACATTTTTTTTTTACCAAATGTGCACCATTTTTTCTGAAAATTGAAGATAATTTTAACATTGATGACTAAAAGGTCAAAAGGACTTGAATTGATGAAAATTATTTTCATACCCCATTTGAACACATTTGGTTCAAAAGTGTTTTGAACCCTAAAAATTTGAATTTTGAAAATGTGTTTTAGCAAAAATTGTTCATATTTATCTGACAAAGGACATGAATGCATAATATACATGATATATAATCGATTTGTAATCAAAATTTGTTTATATCTAACATGCACTTAATTGGGTATCTAAAATATATAAATCAAAATTATAAACTAACACAAAATAAACATGTGTCATGTGCAACCTTTGGAAAAGGACTTTTACCTTGGTGCCCCTAGCTCTTTTTACTGTGCTTTCACCCTTTTGCATTTTTAAAGAACATATATAATATGGACAAAATATTTTAGACGAATCAAAAATTCAAAAGGACTATCACACAACATCCAACATTTATTAGATATTTAAAAAAGATTTTTTTATTAATATGCTCAATGTAAGAACATTGAATTATACCATAGTTGTAATATATTAAACATTATTGGCCTTTACAATCAATTGGGTGGTGAGGAGGTGCCCTTAAATCCCATTTAAGCCCTTCCTTTCTTTTGTTGGCTTAAGCCTAGATATTTAATCTAGACCTACTTGGGGCATTCCATTTATGGCTCCCTTAATCACATTTTAATATTCATGTATTTTGATAACATCACTAATTTTCAAGTGTGAGGTGAAATTGTTTCCATTTTCCCTTGCATCAGTTGGTTCGAAACACATTAAATGTTGTCACATAACACTTGGCTTTTTTTCCCAATAGTGGTGTCTTCTCCTCCCTTCTTGAAAAAAGTTGCTCAAGATAAAGAGACCAAAACACATTTGTGATGTTTACTTTCAAGCAAGTAGGAGGACTTTTAAACAAAACATTTACTCCACATTCAAACCCTTGCTACATCATTACCTTAAGATAGGCCCCTTTTTGAAGGTTCATTCCCTTTGCATTCCATTCTGCACTAATTTCATCATCTTGGTTGTAGTTTAGCTTTGGGGCATGCCAAAGAGAATGTTTCAACTACTAAAACCTTTACTTTCATGACCTCGGCCCTTACATCAATTTAGATTTGGGCCCCTAGTTAATGCATGTTGAGCCTTTAATTGGCTGCATTGCCACTTTAGTTTCCAAAACTGTTTGCCACCATTTTTGGCCTGGACTGACAGCCCTTCCTAAGAACACCCTACCTATTGCTAGAGGGTAAACCAGTACCTATGCTGGTACCTTCACCTTCTTGAGTATGGCCTCTTACAGCTAATAGTCTATGGAGGAATTAAATTTGGACCTTGAGACCCTGATTTAGTCAAGTGATGCCACATCAATAATGTCTTTGAGTTTTTCTACTATGGTACCAGTGTAGGTGCTGGTTCACCCAAGCTGAGGGCAAATAGGGCATATGGGTGAAACCTCTCTTATTCATGACAATCATGTTTGAACATAGGCAAAATGTTCAGCTTCATGAACAGGCTGAGCTACTAGTAACATGCCACATAACAGGTGGCAAGGGTCTCATAATATGCCAGGTAGCATGTTACACGCCCCATTGCACCCCTAACATGCCCAAAACATGTTTTGAAATGCCAAGGTGAAAAAAAATGAAGCAAAGGGCAGACTGGTGAGTAAAAATTGAGGCAAAGGGCAGAGGGCAGAAGGGGGGGGGGGTGAAAATTGCAAGAGTACTTTTGTATTGACTGCATTAACAAGTCTGCAAAACATAATGTTAATGTTCTTCTTGCATCTAAAGGTCAGAATCATAGTTATTAGCCTTACCTATGGCCTCATATCCCTTGCTACGATGCAGGAAATGAGTCTTTTTCATGCCATACCCAGTTGTTCTGATGAAAATTTGAATTTGCTAATGTGTTTTATCTTGGACTGCTTAATGTGATTCTTGATTCATAATTATTCTGTTGCATTTTAATTGATGATTTTATATGTTGCAAGTTGAAATGCTTAATTCCCTTTCAAATTGGTGGTTATGATATTGTATTTTGATTGGTGATCATCAGGGTACCTATCCATACACTAATGACACTCTCAAAACGAATATCTTTGTGGATAGCCTTGCTTTTCCTGCAAAAGACATGTGAGAAAATATGTGATGGAAAACTTTGTTCCTTTTTGGATTCAGGATAACTGTGTTTCAAGCAAAAGATATGTGATAAAATAGTAAATAAAGGCTCCGTCTTCTCTGGGTTGAAAGGAACTTTTGCATCACATAAAAGAGTACAAAAGATTTTAAAAGGCTGCATGTTGAGGGACCACTATTACATCAGGCGAAAGACTTTAGAAAACTTTAATAAGTTGGGAATATGTTCACTTGTAAGGTTCTAACTTCTATTCCCCTTCCAAAGTTGCTGGTTTAGATTGATATTTCATACCTGGATTTTGTGGCTATTTTGCCACTACTTCCTCTGCAATGATCACTGATGGAAGTTTTTAGTTCAAGTGTATTGAGGCACTCCCTAAGCATTTCCTCTTGTGGTGAACCTGCGCAGCAAAATTCACCCTATTTTTTCTAAAAACAATTCTGTTGCAAATCTTTGCAAATTTTGCCAAATTTGATTACACTCTCAAAGAAAGTTTACCAGATTTAGACAGGTTTCTCGGTAGTGTTCGGCAGGGATTTTCTGCCAGATTTTTCTACTGTTTTGACGGTTTTCCAAAAACTTGTCGCCATCAATGCTATAACCCTTTTGGGATGATCACCACCACTAGGGCAACATCACTAAAATATTTTTAAAAAGTTGATGGTCAGTATCAAAACAACGGGGTTCATAGTTCACATAGGGTCACCCTAGTCCCCACTCCCTAGTATTGGGTATTTTGCAAAAAGGAAATGCCTTTTTGGGAATCTGAGTCGTCGGCAATTAAAACAGCACCTACATGGTAACTATTCTATAGATTGGTACTACACCTTGGAATGCGAGGCCTCTTATTAGAGCAGCTCCACCGGCGCATCAAACTCCAGATTCTAGATGGAGTATGGCCATTATTTGGCTCTTTTGCGCCACAAATCAGTCTAAAAACTCCTAAGATTCAGTGACAGAAGATGCACTGGACGCCAAAAAGATTACTGTTGACTGGCCTGCTTAATTTTGGCGCAGCTTAAATAGTCTCTCTGCTTGCAGTGTGCCCTTATTCGTGTTTAGGGGTGGGGTATCAGGAATGGTCAAAAACTAATATGCACCTCTACGTCATGCGAGTACCATTCGCCTAGGCCAAAAATGGGAAAGCACAAATGTCAGCAAATTTTTTTGTTGCGGCCAATGAGTTGAGGCAGCATGCATGCACTCTAGGGTCAGATTTTTTGGGGTGAGGGCGGGGCTGTTGAATTTTTGTTGTTCCCAACATGTTTCCCAAGTTCCCAAATATATTCCCCATAGATCCTCACTTAGTTTATTCAAAGAACTTACAAGGTCAATTTCCTGTTGCAGATTTAATGGATGCATTAGGAGTTGTAATGGGCATGGCCTTTTTTAAGGCAGGTTTAATTCCCTGTATATCATATTGCCAAAAATTGGATTTACAATAACATTTATTGGAGAAAAACCTGAGTTAAAATCATGTATTATACTTGCAATTTTGACTCAATATAGTTTCCTTGAGCAAGTCAGAACTGATCATTTTATTTCCTTTATCTCTAACAAACTACACATTTCCACCCATGTAGTTGGGCGGATAGACACTGAATGTGTCCATGTGGCAATTTGAGCTCAGCAAGGATTGGCATGTAACAAATTTAACTAAAACTGAAACCTAAAAAAAAGGAAAACACTGCTAGATAGGTCGATCTCTCAGGTCGAAAATTTACAAAACTGCACAAAAAAAATCACCAAGATTCCTGCCACCAGCTGGGCCCTAGAATGCGGGTATCCGTCGCATTAGAAAGCCTACTCGTCCAGAGGTTAGGGGACCCCATCGTGTTCTTCAACACTTTGGGAGGTAGGTTCTCTTGGCCCCCGGACGCCCCCTCACATTGGACCCTTATCGGGTTGAAGCACACGGGGGGCCCTGTACGGAGGCATCTTTTGCATGCAAAGTGCTCCCATCAATGTGCTGAAGAAAAGTGGCTTTACATGCACAAGGCCCTCCGTGCTGCTGCCCAGGCCCCGCGTTTGCAAGTCAAATTTGTGCACGTGGCGCTGGGCAACTACAGCAAAAAAACACGTGACGGCTCTTTTTCCATCTATAAAACAAGGGCTGTGCTGCTCTGTCTATCCCATGCTTTCATTCAATTGCAGTCTGTCTGTCCTCCGCTAGAGCTCCACACTCCACACTCGAGAGTCCCAACTGCTGTGTACGTGAGCATCTTCTACAAGTCTTTGTTTGCAAGTCCATCAGCAGACACCTCTGAAAGGCCGTGCGTTGTTGAGGTCATTTTGAATCTTCAGGTACCAGCTGCTGCCGTGAAGGAAAGCAGAATCCGTTTCTGTTCTTCACACGTCAGTTTCTTTGTGAAATTTGAAGTTTTCGACAGTTTTTCTGAAGCTAGCAGGATTTTAAGATCTAAAATTAACTTGATATTCAATTGGTATTAGGTTGTGTACTTGAGCTGGGTAGGAGTAACGAATTCCATCAGCAGATGAAGTGTTTGGAAGCCCAAGGTCGTCAGCAGACGCCTCGGAAGGTGCATGCGTTGTTGAGGTCATTTTGAATCTTGAGGTGCCTGCTACTGCCACAAAGGAAAGCAGAATCTGTTTCTGTTCTTCATCCTTTAGTTCTGAGTGAAATTTGAAGTTTTCGTCAGTTTTTCTGAAGCTACCAGGATTTTAAGATCTAACAATAACTCGGTGCATGTACCTTGTATCAGGTTGTGTACGTGAGCTGCGGAGGAGTAACGATCTCCATCAGCAGATCAAGTGTTTGGAAGCCCAAGGCCTTCAGCAGACGCCTCGGACGGTCCATGCGTTGTTGAGGTCATTTTGGATCTTGAGGTACCTGCTACTGCCACAAAGGAAAGCCGAATCTGTTTCTGTTCATCATCCTGTGTGAAAATTGAAGTTTTCGTCAAGTGCTTGTGAAGCTAGCAGGATTTTTAGATCTAAACATAACTCGGTGCCTGTACCTTGTATCAGGTTGTGTACGTGAGCTGCGGAGGAGTAACGAACTCCATCAGCAGATCAAGTGTTTGGAGGCCCAAGGTCGTGAGCAGACGCATGCGTTGTTGAGGTCATTTTGAATCTTGAGGTACCTGGTACTGCCACAAAGGAAAGCAGAATCTGTTTCCGTTCTTCACACTTTAGTTCTGTACGAAATTCGAAGTTTTCGTCAAGTTTTCTTGAACTAGCTGGATTTTAAGATCTGAAAATAACTCGGTGCGTACCTTGTATCAGGTTGTGTACGTGTGCTACGGAGGATTGACAGAGCTTCTACCCTTGAATATTTGCTTGTTGAAAGCAGGGTGCGGATCCTTGAGAGGTGAGAGTGCTTTGTCGTCATTTTCATGAAGCTGGATGCTGTCCGTTGTTTCCAATTTTATCCAAATTCATATTTCTTCCTCAATGCGGGTCTGGATCCATGGAATCTACATGTTGAACATTTGTCCATGCCCAAACATTGGTTGAAGTAACTAAACATATGTCACACATGTTCCGCATTTAGTCAAATTGCATTGACTCTTGTCTTGCGTGCACATGTTCGAGATCTTTTATTGGACTCATGTCTTATGCCCATGCTTGAGATCTTTCGTTCTTGGCGTTTAGTTGTCTTGCTCCAAACTTTTAACATACTGGGAAGATGCCCCCAAGTGAACTAGTGCAAGGAAGCGGTTAAGCTCCATAGAACCTTCATTTGTAAGTGTGCAGAAAATGTAAGCTTAAGTCCATTTAGATCGTTCTTCCCGGTGGAAGAAGAATTCCATGGAGTAGGGACTTAACTTGAAGGGATTCCTTAAAGCTTACAAAACTTTGAGATAGGTCAAGGTGAGTATGATCCCAATAGTGCCAAGGGGTCTAAACTGTACCTCCTAGTTAACTGCCAATCATGTCCAGTGGAAGCTCTTATATACATAGATCAATGTCCAAATCAAGTATTTTCTGAAGTGGCAAATAGTTTCCATACAAACTAGTTACCAACCTGAACTAAGGTGTAGCTATTATACGTCCTAACAATCAGTTGTAGCAAGTGTGGTGGATTTATAATGAACTATTATATCACGAGTTCCACGTCAATGAGATCAATAAAAATGTTTAACAAAACTAACCGACCAACCTTTCTAGATCGCCAACGTAGTCACGAAATGCTTATCAAATTTTACTGCGCTCCATCCCTCATACATGTGATCTGAAAATTTATGTGTTTCATTGAGAAATTTTTGATTACATGAATGTGCAGGTTGTGAGGAATTTCAGAAGCGTAGCAACATCAATATTGTCGCATCAATGCTAGCATTGTGCTTGTAATCTTCAGGCATCTCATGGTCGCCGATCGCTCTTGAAACCAGGTGTGTTATGAACTTTTTTCCCACTTTAATTGCCAAGAAGGTTTGCGATATATGTATTTCGGAAGATTAGTTAAGGATATTGTAATTTCTTCTGTTACGCAAAGTTCCAACCTCTTCACATGTGGTCTGAATGCTCATGCGACACTAAAAGTAGTGCTATCTTGAAATGTCTCTACTCTTTGATGGTTTTGTGAAATGACTGTTGTCAACCGTTTCCATTCTCTCATCAATCTCAACTCATGGATATCTAGCTTCTAAGGTATTAGTTGGTAAATACTGCAAGTTTGTCTCTCTTCCACGTTCTAGACGTGTGAGGGGGCCGATTTGATGGGTGTCATTTGTACCAACAAAATCAAAGATTGACAACCGAAAATGTGGTGTTTGCATAATTGAAACTGCTTATAAATTGAGTATGAATTTATAAGGATTGGTAAAATCATTTTGCACAGTAAATTTTACAAAGATGTCAAAACCAAGTTACAGAGTGCAACTTCATACTAATGCCTAGATGAAACAATACTCTGTGTTGCAGAAAATTGAAGACACAAAACACCAAGTCTGAAAGCAAGGAAGAAGATTGGTATTGTGAGGTAGAGAAACAGGAAGTCATAATCGGCTTTGAAGCATATTCAGGCCCTGACGCTGACAAATTCGGCCAATTGTTTCAATCCAACTTCCGACAAGTCATGGCCCAAACCGTTCCAGAAACCAATTTACAGGCGGATAAGATACACGACACAGGAGATTTGACAGATAGTCACGTCAGGGCTAAGGTCAAATGTGGTGTCATTGGCTTGATGGAATCAGCCAGGGATGGCGAAGTTGGCGATTTCAAGGCCAAGTGGCAATATTTTAACTTGAACAGGGGGGTTGCATTGAACGACGTGGAGTTTGGAGAGCAGAAGACCGCGCTTGCAAAGTTGTACGCCAAGCAGATCCAAGCGCTTGCAGCGTTGTACGAAGATGAAGAGCTGGACGAAGAGCTTGCAAAATTGCGCAGACATGGAGATGAAAAGGGGACCCGAGCGCTTGCAGAGTTGTACAAATATGAGGAGCCGGCCCGAGCGCTTGAAAACTTCAACAAAGATAAAGTGCGGGCCCGAGCGATTGCAAAGTTCTACAACGATGAAGAGCGGGCCCGAGCGCTTGCAAATTTGTACGAAGATGCAAACCAGGCCCGAGCGCTTGCAGAAATCAGGACCAACGCCAAAGAACATGAGAAGAAGGCTATAACCTGGATCGATGATGTAGTGCAAAAGATAGTTGATGATGTTGAACGTGTGAAATCGAGACCGGGAAAGACTCAGTCTCCAAAGGAGGGCGAAAAGGGGAAAGTACGCAACGGCCTTTGCGGAGCTGGGTGCAAAGGGGCGCAGGACAATGATCCTGACCTAAACGGGAAGGAGGGAGTTGGAAAGAGAGCCCCCCGGCACGTATTGAAAGTCATACGGAATGCCTTACCTGCTATTTACCCGGGTAGAACAGCATTGCATATGGCAGCTGCCAATGGAAATGCGAGGATCGTGGAAGCAATATGTAAAGTGGACAATGTAGATGTAAACAAAAAGGATGTTTTTGGCTACACACCTTTGCACTTGGCTTGCTATTCAACTCATCCGAAACGCGACGAAGTGATCAAAATATTACTGGCTTCTCCACAGATTGACGCTAATGTGGCGGCCAAGGCGAAGGGATACTACTTCACTCCCTTACACTTGGCTGTTAAGACCAAATCCACAGACAGTGTGGATATGCTTTTAGATTGGTGTCCATTTGGTAAAAACTATCGCAAGGTCCTAGATGTCGATACTAAATCCAATTCCGGATGGACAGCTCTCCACCTTGCTGTAAGACTGAAAATATTAGAAAAAGATGATGAAAAAAAGGCTGATTTTGTAACGATGATAGTAGCAATTATCAGATTCATTAACGCGAACATCCCAGAATCTATAAATAAGTCTGATAACACAAAAAGTACTCCACTCCACACCAGTGTAGCAGCGAGAGACCTTGAGCTAGTGGAAATATTGTTAGAAGATGGGGACAAAATCGATCCGGAGCTGCTTGACAATAAACGAAGGACGGCTTTGGAGATTGCTGTTCATCAAAATGACTTCCCGATGGTGCAAAAGATCCAGCACTATTTGGAGCGCGCTGGGATTGTTGGTAATCATCAAGCATTTGCCGACTCTGCCTCTGCAATCTTGGTCGGTGCTGCACTTCTTGTAACTGTGACATTTGCTGCATGGGTGCAAATCCCAACGAACGATTCCACCGCTTTCTGGGTGTCCATCAGCTTATCTTTCTACTTTGCCGTAGCCGCATTTATTTCTGCAGCAGGTGCTGCCATACCGAGTAAAGGCAGCACACTTGGCATTATCCGACGCGCGGTTCTTCTATCCGCCTTTTGTCTTGCAATTTCCCTTGCATTTGCCGTAGTAGCTTTTGCAGTTGCAGGCTTCTTTATCGTACCTCATGGTATCGAGCATCAGAGGAAAGTCATAGCCAGTACAGTCATTGGAGGATTTGTCTGTGTTTTCTGCTTACTTAGCTTTGTACGCAAAATTTTAAAAGCCTCAGGTCTTTTTTTCTTGATGCTAGATCTTATCGCCCAGAAACAATTAGCGAAATGCATTTCCACAGGAGTTACAACCATTCTGGGAAGGTCGCGTGTGAACGCCCTTAAATATGAGTACAAAGCATTGTATACGACTCCTGTCAACAAATTCTTCAAGATTAACGAGGAAGATGATGCAAGCTCCTCTAACGGTGGCAGCTTGTCAACTTCTGCCCTCCGTAACGAGAACTCGGGAGGCGAGACTGGCGATTCTTCAGTCTAGTTAACAGCCTCTATTGGAACTAGCTAGTTTGCCTAAGTATTTCATTTGATGAATATTACTGTCCTGGGACATAAAATATGAGCTTGCAGTTACGTATAAATATATATAGACATATATGTTTTTTCTTGTGCTGTACGTATACATTTTTTATTTATAAATTTCTCTTTCTAAGTTTCTCGTCTTATATCCAATCTCTTTTCATGATACATATCTGAGCCAAGTTGAATCAAGTGTGAACGTAAGAGTATTTTGGATAAATTTACTAAACTGGAAGAAATAAATCAAGAAGAGATATTGAAATTGGTTGAGTCACTAAATAATACCGAATGTGGTCAAAAGAAAAGGTGTAAGTAACATAACCTGTAGGTCATGACATTATTTATGTGACTCATTTGAGGAAAGTTAATACCATAGTACCTTTTCAGGTTGGGCACTAGGGTGCCAAATAATTATTTTATTTTTAGGAATTCACTTCAGCAGTAAAAAATTATTTATGAAATTTTGACGATAAATATAGTGAGTCAGCTTCTTTGGCAGGTTTTCTAGATTGTGAACCTCTAATAATATAAGGAGACATTTTACAAGAACTTTCATTTTTTTGTTCTCCAAAAATGGAGAGACATAATGTTTCACCAAATTATAGGATAAAAAAATATTGTCAATTATTGAACACTTGTTTTACCAATTGTGGACTGGCCTAAAGTGAGGGCCCAAAAAAAAAACTCCTCAATTTCTACGAATGTTTTGTAGTTTTCCCTCCCTTTTCATTTTTTAAAAATTTGACATTTAAAAAAAATTGATATATAATTTTTCAAAAATAATTTAATCATTACAAGTGTTTATGTGCATGTTAAGAAATAACATAATTTGTAAAATTGGGGAGGGGGAGGGGTGGTTATTATGTTTAGGGCGGTGTTGCAACCCTAACTTTAGGTTCAAGACCAAGGCAAGGGGTTACAAGGTTGCGGGCCAAGAGGAAAGAAACCCGGGAATCAAGGCAAAGGCATGGCAAGGTTGTAAGCCAAAGGGAAGGAAGCCCGGGAGTGAAAACAAAGGCATTTGAAGGATGCGGGCCAAGAGGAAGCCCGGGAGTCACCACATACTCCCGGGAGTTTAAGGAAGTGCAAGGGAGTGTGAGGGAGTGAACACTCACACGCCCAAGGCAACTCCCACTTTGGGAGAGGGAGTCCCGGTGGACTCTCGAAATTTCAGAGGGCGAGTTGAAGGTCAAATCTCAATGGATTGTTGCGCTCTTTATACCATTGCAAAGCTCTTGAAACGTAGATGTCTAAAATGGGCTCGCATTGCTCATTTGGACATCTGAAACAGAAGTTATGGCCAAAAGAAGGGCCGGGAGTCAAATTGATAATTTGACTCCCGACCACTAAAAGTCGAGAATCGACCTCTTCCCGATGTTCGATTCTAGAGTGCGACATGGCGTTGAAAAGCTTTCGAGGAGAGCTATAACTTTGCTTCAGATTTCATTGCGATCGAACTTTGCAATTGGAAGTTATGAGCTCTCAAAGTCCCGAAATTCCAACCAAGACAATTTCGAGAGTCCTGGGAAAAAAAGCCATTTGGATGTAGCCTCCACAGAGAGCTACAGAGTATACTATAAGAAGGAAGGTGGAGGCTTCCCCCAAGTCCAGGCCTTGGTGAGTCTTGTGTGTCTGTGTTGCCTGCGACTCGTCCTAGCACCAAGGGTGCTCCAACTATGCACTAACCACTTTGTGTGGGTTGTGTGCAGGCCTGTGTGAGTGATTGAAGCTTGTCAACTCTTCCTAGTCCCATCCCGGAATTCTAACACGCCCCTCTACCCCTCAAAGTGTTGTGAACTAAAGAGCATGCCCCAACTCCTTCTTCTTTCGTTGTTTCCTATTTGGGCCCGCATTTGGGTCCTTTGAAATGTTGGGAGTGCGTCAGGTGGGCTTTTAATCATACCTCAAAATTGTGACTATACAGATGAATCGGTCAACTCTATAACATAAAGAGGCGACGATGTTATGTGAAGAAAGAATAACTACTATCGAAACAAAGAGTGCACTTTTCATACCACAAAATACAAAATAGGTAACATCACTAAAAATGTAAAATAATATAAAGGAGATTAACAAGTATTACACAAATTGTGGAATAATTAATCACAATGTGGAAACATGTAAATAGAAGGAGTAAACCATAATGGCAACCACAAAGGCAACCCAATAGAATTAAAAATTGCAGAAGACATTTTTATATGCATGCCACATCTATGGTTTGAATGGATAAAATGATAGATTGTCAAAAGTTTATTGAAATGTAGAAGATGTTTCATGGGAAATTTGTTGCAATAGCAAAGGTTCAACATGTTGTAAGACACAAATAATCATTATAGATGTGAATGTGGTGGATGTTAATGTTACAACAAAAAGTAAGGCAATTGAAGAACAAATGTTCAAAGATTGAAAACTAAGGAATGTTGTTGACTAGGAGAAAGAAAAATGGTTGAAAAAATCAATGGTGGAAACAATTCAACATATTCAAAAAACAAAAACCCAAATAGAAGGGCCATCCACATCCATGGAAGGATGGAACACAACTTGGCCGGGTATGTCAATTCTATTTGACGCGCTCCCAAGTTCCTTGTAGACCCACTTGAGGGTCCAAGTATGCGGCAATGCGGAAGGAGTTGGAACTTGGAGCCGCTCCCTAGCTCACAACACTTGGAGGGGTAGACGGGCGTATTGGAGCTCCAGGATGGGACTAGGAAGAATTAACAAGCTTATTCAATCACACGAGCCTGCACACAACCCACACAAAGTGGTTAGTGCATAGTTAGAACACCTTTGGTGCTAGGATGAGCCACGGGCAACACGGACACACAAGACTCACCACGGCCCGGACTTGGGGGAAGCCACCACCTTCCCCCTTAAAGTATACTCTGCAGCTCTCCACGGAGGTGGCATCCAAATGACTATTTTTCCTGGGATAGGAGTCCCGAAATTGTCTCGGTTTGGAGTCCCGGGACTTTGGACGCCGATATCTCCTGATTGCAGAGTCCGATCGCAACGTAGTCTGAAGCAAAGTTGTAGCCCTTGTCGAGAGCTTTCCAACGCCATGTCGCACTCTCAAATCGGATGTCAGAAAGAGGTCGATTCCCGACTTTTAGTGGTCGGGAGTCAAACTGCCAGTTTGACTCCCGGCCTTTCTTTTGCCCATAACTTGCCTTTCAGATGTCCAAATGCGCAATGCGAGCCCATTTTAGACATCTACGTTTCAAGATCTTTCCAACGGTATAAAGAGCGCAACAAACCATTGAGATTTGACCCTTCAACGCGCCCTCTGAAGTTTTGGGAGTCCACCGGGACTCCCTCTCCCAAAATGGGAGTTGCCTTGAGAGTGTGAGTGTTCACTCCCTCACACTCCCTCGCACTTCCTTAGACTCCTGGGAGTATGTGATGACTCCCGGGCTTCCTCCTCTTGGCCCGCACCCTTCCAATGCCTTTGCCCTTGCTCCCGGGCTTCCTTGCAACCCCTTGCCTCGGTCGCGAGCCCAAAGCTAGGGTTGCGACACTATTCCTATGGAAGCACAAAAATATTAGGAGGTAGTGAGTTCACAAGAAAAATTGATTACAATAAAAAAGATTTTTCTAAACATTGGTAAAGAAATGTTAATAAAAAGTCATTTTAAACTTGGGATAGTTGCTTAAAATAGCTCTTAAGTTAAAAAGGTATCTTTGGTAGAAACTAAAACCAAAAAAAACTTAGAATCTAAATAGATCAACCATAGATAATTAAGTTAGTTCTTTAGTACTAGAGATAGGGACAACTATTGTAGCAATAGATAGTCACATGGTAATTATCCAAGTACAGATTGGGAATAATACAATAAAAGATGTGTTGTTGGATGGAAGTCCTGGAGTTAATATCATTATAGAACAATTGAGATTGAGGTTGGGGCTTCTAAAGCCTAAACTTGCACCATATAATCTGAGGATCGCAAATCAAACAATTACAAAACGAATGGGTTTGATAAAAGATCTTAAAACATATGTTCACGACATTCCTTACATAATTACATTTATTGTACTTCAAAATAATGTAGTAGAATCTAGTTATTCCATGTTATTCCATGTTATTGGGAAGACCATGGTTGAGGGATATTAAAATGGCACATGATTGGGGGATTAACACTTTATCATACAAAGGAATGGGATAATCGAAACAACTATAGTCACCAAACATTTGGGAGGTGAAGTAAGAAAACCAAAAGAGTTACTATGCTATGATTATCAAAATGGAATCACAGATGAAGAAAAAGATATCATCTTTGTTACAGAACCAAAGTTCTTCTCAATAGGAACAATCAATTTACCTAAAACATTCTCATTTGTGAAAACCATAGATGTGGAGATCATGAATGCAAATGTGCAAACTAGTACTTTAGAGTTTAAATCTAGAGTATAAAGCACAGAAAGTAATATAGATGGCAACAAATATGAGCCATAAGTAGCTTTGTTTGATAAGGTGTATCTAGAGATGTATTATAGTCATCAACCTAGGATGTTGCACTAGATGAAGCTCCAATAAAAATCAAAGCATAAGAATTGTAAATAGCTAGATGGATGTTAACTAAAGATCAACAATTGATGAAGTTCAATCTAGGAACTGATGCAAAACCATAGTTGGTGAAGATTAATGCACACTTGGAAATAGACAAAGTGCTGGAAGTCAAGCAGCTATTGAAAGAGTTCAAAGATGTTTTCGCATGGACATACATAGATCTAAAAGGGATTCCACTAGAGCTAGCACAACACAAAATTGAATTAAATATTATTATACCACCAACACATCAGCCAGGTACAAATTAAATCCAATCTATTTATAATAGTCAAACAAAATATAGACAAGTTGTTAATAGTTGGATTCATTCAATTTGTAGAGGCTAGATTATTGTCACCCAAAATAGTAATACCCAAGAAAAATTGCAAACTGAGAATATGCATATTTCAAAAAACTGAATGTAGCCACAAAGAAGGATCCATACCCATTACCTTTTACAAATGAAATGTTGAACATAGTAACAAGGTATGAGGCATATTCTTTTTTAGATGGATATTTAAGATATCATCAAATCTCTATAACTTTAGAAGATAAATACAAGATTGCATTTGTTACATATTAGGGGGCTTTTATATGGAAGGTGATGTTGTTTGGAATTCAAAATGGACCTCCAACAAATCAAAGAGTTGTTATTAAAACATCTAGAAAATATTTGGACAATTTTATGAAGATATTTCTAAATGATTTTATAATGTATAGTGACATGGAGAATTATTTGTAGAAGCTCAGATTATGTTTTCAAAAATGCAAAGAGTATGGCATTAATCTGAATCCAAAAAAATGTGCATTTATGGTGTTTTCAGGGATGATCTTAGGTTTTATTATTTCCAAAGAAGGGAAACTATCGGATTCAATAAAAATACAAGCAATAGTGAACATGCTACCACTTTAAAATCCACAATAGATTCAAGTATTTAATGGGATGGCATAATTTTATAAATGTTTTATCAAAAAAATTGCTGCTATTATGGCACCTATCATTAAATTAACCAGAAAGACAAACTTTTTTTTGGATAGAGGAATGTCAAAAGGCTTAGGAATTGATCAAACATAAGTATATTAAAACATTGATATTGATATCACCAAATTGGCAGGTGAAGTTCATGTTCATATAAACGCATCTTTGTTATGTTATTTTAAATTTTAACAAGGAAGAATGATCAACCGATAGTGTATGCTTTTAGGCTTCTAAATAGAATTGAACAAAATTATAACACAACATAGAAAGAAACTTTAATAATCATTTTTGCTTTGCACAAGTTTAGACATTAATTGTTGGGTAATAAGTTTATTTTTTACATAAATCATATGGCATTGGACTATTTGGTCAACAAACCATAAGTTTTAAGAATAATAGTTAGATGGTTGTTATTATTCTTAGAATATGACTTCATAGTAATGTATAAGCTAAACAGAAATCATGTAGTTGCATATGCATTGTCAAGACTACCAAATATTACAAAACCCATAAGTGTGGTTGATCAAACCACAAATGCAAGTTTGTTTTACACAGATTTAAATGGTTAAATGATGTAAATTGTTTTTTGGAAATAGGCTAGATTAAAAGCACATTATTTGTACAACAAAAGTAAAGATTGGTCAAGAAAACAAAGCCTTTCACATTGATGAATGGTGAATTATATAAAATGGGCCAAAACAATAGACTACGAAGATGTTTGACAACTATAAATGCATAGATGGTGATGAAAGAATTGCATGAAGTACCATTAAGAGGGCATTTTGTAATTGAAATAATGTAAAAGAAGATATTGGTGGCCAACTATGTACAAAGATGTGCATGACTATTACAAATTTTATGATGCATGTCAAAGAAAAAGACAATTAATGACTCAAAGTCTTACAAAGATGGTCACAAGTCTTCTATGAGAACCATTTATGGAATGGGGACTTGATTTTGTGGGGCAACTAAACCAGTAAAAAGATTTTTTAAAAACAAATACATTCTTGTAGCCACAGATTATGTTACCAAGTGGATGGAAGTAAGAACATTGAAAAACTAATATTGTAGTAATCACGACAATTTTTTTGTATTAGTGCATATTAACTAGGTTTGGATGTCCTTTGACCAGGCCTCATAAAAAGTGGTAAACTAAAACTAGATACCATTTATACCACATTTAAGGTCGAATGTGAACCACTTTTAAGAAATTTGTTGGAGAACATCCAAAACTCCTACAGCAGACGCTATGCGCACCCTGGACATCGACAGGGACAACAAGAAGGTTCTCAGGACTTGGGGACTCAAGATCGGGCTATCCTAGACTGTTCGTGTGGGAACGCGAGTTTGCGGATTGGCAGCTAAGACACGGTCGAGTAGCACAGTCGTAGCGCCAAGTTCAAATCAATTGCTATCGACTCGAGTGTCGGCTATGACAAAGTCGCGTGGCAACTACCAGCTCTCCTACCGACGCAAGTACGCCCTAAAAATGACTCGACAAGAAGGCGCGTGCGTCAAGGAGGCTCGTTGTAAATTTTGCAAATACTTCAGCTGACAGGTCCTCCTGTACAATCGCAAGCGTGGTTCGCGCAAGACCGACCAATTTTACGCGGTCCTATTCCGCGTCGACCTTATACTCAAGCACATCGAGGGGCAGCATGCCGTCAAGTGGGCCGAGTACATCACGCTATCGTCTGACAAGCAGGATTTGTTCTTCAACTTGGTGCACCCCCGCGCCAACACCATGTATCATTACATTGACATGGAGGGTGATGAAATCAACCTAGTCGTGTCTACCGAAATCGTCAATGTGATCATCGACAAAATGTTGTTCTGCCCCAAAGACGAACTCGACATCGCCAACAACACCGACTTGGCCGTCGTCGGCGACCGCAACCAAAAAATCAAGAAGCTGCGTTGTGGCATGCTACAGCTGTTCAAGCTGAACGAGAACAACAACAGTTACACCATTAACATTAAGAGAGTCGTGCGCTTCAAGCTCGCCATCTAGTACGTGTCGTGTGGCCAGTCGTTCTGGCAGGTCGCGACAACAATCGAGCAGACCAAGAACACCTTCAAGATTGCTAAGTTCAGCGGCCTCAATGACACGATCGTTGGGCAATACGTGCGAATCCTGGTTGCCCACACCCTACAAGTCATCAGCAACATCATGGCCAGTGACGACGTGTGGGCGTTTACATTGTCGTTTGACAGTAGTTAGCATCGCGGCACGACGTTCTTCGACGTCCACATCCGTGTCAACGTAAATGGCATCATGTACAACTTGCACTTGATTACCATGCCGCACTTTGATCGCCACATGGCCACCAACCAGGAGGCCATGCTCGTCTAGTTGCTCGACGCGCTGTCCGTCGGGTGGACACACAACCAAATCGACGTCAGGAAGGACGGCGAAAAGACCAACATGGGTCACCGCAACGGCGTCCAGATCCGCATGGTGCAACACGTCGAATTCAAGGTCGTTCAGATATGGTGCGTGCCTCACCAACTCGACCAGGTCGTTCACGTGGCGGTCGACGCAGTCAACGAGGTTGATGGTGGCGCCTGGGTCTTAACCTGCTACACCTTGTCCACATACCTCCGCAAGTAGTCAAACCTGATCGCCAATATGGGCGAGACGTACCCGAAGAAGACGAACCAGTGGGTCGCACTCGGGTCGGTGCTCAAGTTCTACATCACTCAAGTGTCGCACATCATGGGGTCCTCGACGAACGCTTTGATCAAGCCAGCAATGCCGTGCCACCCATCCTAACGCCGTCCTGGTGGATGTTGACGTACATGTTCGCCCCAGTCATCGCCATAATCAACGAAATGATCGTGAAACTATAAGCGTGCAATTTAGTGATCTGCCAGTAGTGCGAGCTGTTTGTGCTTCTCGCCAACGACATTCATAACATGTTCAAGGTGTGCCACATTGAAGACAAAGAAGATGGCACCTTTGACAACCTACCAATCGTCGACTACGTGCGCAAGGACGACTCGTTCGTGCTGCTGGCGACGTTGCACGAGTACGTTGACAACCATAGCACGCGCGCACAAGCACATTGGCTGGCAATCAACCCTAACGAGAAAATGATCATCCTGCGGACGATCACTCGTTTTGTGATCAGCATATCGAACAGCATCGCCAAGGTCGAAGCCGAGTGCGACCCTGCTAGTAACGCGATCGTTGACTTGGCGCCACCTATCATGCTAATGAACCTCATCAAGATGCGATCCTCGATGTTCATCTCCGAGGTGATTGAACCGCGCAAGGCACAACTGCAGGCGACCGCCTGGACCGATAACCAAAGCAACGTGATCAAGAACGATCATCGTGAACTACTCACGGCATACCGCAGGGAGAACGGCATCACGTCGATCATTGACCAACACGATCACACGACGGTGTTCAACAAGGCATGGGACTCGCTCAATGGCACGTGGTTCCACCAACTGTGCCGGGCTGGTGACCATCTTCCCAAATTCAACGTTGGTCAAGTCCGACTTGTCCATCCTTAAATGGGAGCTCGACGAGTTCCGCAAGAGCTTGTTGGAATTGTCCCTAGAGGGAATCTTCCAGGCAAAACAATTCGAGCTACTAGATCTCATCGGGCGCATTCTAACTGGCCTATTGCAATAAAATCCCCCTTTGGGCCACGAAAATGAGTCATGAGGCGCCATATTTGGACATACCACTTTTAACAGGTCGATTCATACCACTTTTAGCTTAAAAGTGCTAAAAGTGGTATCTACCACTTTTTATGAGGCCTGCTTTTGACTATAATCATAGACCAAAAAAAAAATTTCATTAATGATGTCATTAAGTATTTGATAGATCATTTTCTATTGAAACATGTGAGTTTTACAACCTATTATCCTTAAGGGTAGGTTGAATATAATAACAAGGTACTTGGGACACTTTTAACCAAGTTAGTTAATGATAATAGAACAGATTGGGATGAGCATCTGTCCACAATGTTATTAGTGAGCTGCATACAAAATAGCAATAAGGTATACACCATATCAATTAGTGTATGGATTACATAGATTGATGCCCACAGAGTACTTAGTGTTAGTTGTTGGTGGAAATGAAAAAGACAATACTTCAATGAGAGTTTTAACGAGCAAAATTTTAGAGTTGGAAAAGTTATAGGAGGCTAGAATGTAAGTTGCAGAAACTACTTGTATTTAACAATGGAATAGAACATTATGGAATTAGAGAAAAAAATCTAAAAAAATAATTTAGTTTTGGTGATTATGTTTTATAGTTTCCAAAAGGAAACAAATCACACTTAAGGAAGTTTATTGGGAAATGGTTTGAACTGTAGAAAATACAATATGTGTTGCCAAATGACACTATGTTATTAATGATAATTGAGAAGTTTGAGATTAATCTTGTGCTAGTCAATGTGAATAAGCTTAAACCCTATAAGTACATGGAATCTAAAATTTAAAAATAGGCACAATAGATGTTAGTATAATGGGAATAAAGTGTAAGAAGACTTCAAGCGGAGGATTCTAATATAGAGGTGGAATATGAAGATTGTGTAACAAAAAAACCATAGATGCAATGTAATGAAAAAGAATAGATGAAAGATCTTGAGGTCAACACATAGTAGTGACATACTCTCAATTTGATTCAAACATATGCGTATTATACGTTTTTTTGGGCTTTTTAAAAAATACTTGAAAATACTTCTTTTTGAGCACCTTTGAAAAATACGCGTATTTTGTATGTCACGACTATGGGTCAACATAGAATTGATTTTGGAACTATAGATGATGAACAAATCTTTGAACAATACTAATAGAAGTGAGGGCTCTAGGATACAAAGATCTAAAGGGTGAAAACACACTAAAGTAGAGTACATAATCTTGTCACAACTTGTTAGATTATCAATCATGGGCCATGGAACAAAATATAAATGAATAATATGTGAAAAAGACTCAAAAAATAATATTACATGTGATATGATCACATTGTATGAATTCCATGAATAGATTTTGAGTTACCATAATGTATTGGACTTTTGAAATGCCAAAAACCCTTCATCACAGTCCATATCATACAATTATGGATTCATTATATATACTAAAATGCTTAGTTGAGTGATGTTTTGACATAAAATGTAATGTGATGCCATCAATACACGAAAGATAATTTTGAAATTTTTGAAAACCACAAATTGGGATATACAATTAAATATGGATTAAAAAAAAAAGTCCTTTATTCATTTGAATTAATGATTCAACTTTTCATTTTTAAATGTAAATTTCTTATATAATTACCTACGATTGATAAAGTCCAAAAGTAAAATAAAAAATGTTTAACCTTGCCATATGACTTGTGCAATATAACATATTTTGCTTTAGTATAACTTTTATTTTAACGTTAATATGGACTCCACATATGTCGAAAAGTACTCCACCTTAATGTGTTTTCACCTTGAAGTTGTTATGGCAAGGGTACTAGTTGAATCATCAAATGTATTTGCACAATTACTAAACTTGTTAGCACAATCTGTAGAAGTATCAGTACAATTAACAAATGAATTACCACAGTTAGTAGATGAATTACTATAATCAATAAATGAATTGGCATAGTTAGTAGATGAATTAACATAGTCAATAGAAGGTGTACAGGGCAACTGAGGTGGAGTTCGTACATTTAATGTAGGTAGACTAAAGATGTAGAATAATTGAAAGATGAAATATGAAACGTTCATTCACAATGATGATGTGAAGTGCTTCCATGTGGCTGTACAAGGGACACAAAAAGTGATAGTGATGGGTCGTATTAATTTTGAGGATGAAAGATTAATTAAAAAATGGCAAGTAGGTAAAAAAATGAGTGAAACTAGCAAGAAGCTCAAGGACAAAAATAAACGGGGTAATTGTCAAAAGTTGTTTTTGTTTATTGCCAGAAGTTATGAGCATTTTTGAAGTTTTGGAGTTCACAAAAGCATGAATGTAAAAAATGTGATTGAAAAATTATAAAGAATGAGCACAAATGGAAACAAGAGGAGGAAGTGGAATTTTTGAGAAAAAAAGACGCAAAAGAGGCATTGAAAAAAGCCGAACATGATGGAGTGCTGAATATTTAGTCGTTGGTTGTAAGGTTATCATTACATTCACCATCATCTTCAAAGTGTGAAAAAGGCAAAATGTACAATGAGAAAATGCAATTTGTGCAAATAATAATTCATGATATATATAGAACTAGAATATTTGTAATTGAATTTTTGTGCAAATGTAGAAGAAGTTGGTGTGTTAGTCAGCAAGAAAGACTAAAAGCTACATCAGTGGATTTGGTGTTCAGTGAATAATCAAAGGAGGACGAAACTATGGAGCAATAATTTGGGGTGCAACCATCCACTAAAGGATGACCAAGGGCGATGTAGATCAAAATGGATGTGCCAACGGCTATAAAGACAAGAAGATGCGCAACCATCATGGATAGAACTACATTTTTGGATCAAGGTATTCACATTCTAGATCTTGACTGATTTATGTGTATATAAACGAAACAAAATTACAATAAACATGTTGAGAGGATGGAAAATTGGAAGGACATCAATGAAAGGGAAGAATGGGCTTCTAAAGCAAGTCTTGCTACTTTTTTTATAATGAATTGGGAAGCACCAATGCCAAATATCATGCTGGAATTCCTTAACACATTTGTTATAAAGGGCACAAATATCTAATTTGGGTATCAAGACAAGGTGTATGTCATTAACAAATAGTTGATTGTAGATGTCTTTGGAATATGTGCAAAAGGGTATATAAAAGACCTGAAAGGGCAAGTTAGTAAGTCATTAGCATTGTAGGCATTACAGAGTTGTAGAATTGCACCTATAAATTTTACAACAAATTAGTGGAATGCAAAGAGATTAGGTTTGCCATATTTTGTCAAATATCATGCAATCATATTTGTGATTTATAAGAGAGAGAAGGTGACATATTTTAATGATAATAATGCCATAACATTAATGAGAGCAAAAAAGGGGAAGAAAGTGGATTGGGCACAAATTATATATAATAGTTTGTGTAGTGAGCTAAATTGGTGGTACAAGTATGTCAAGGAGAATAAGGGGGATAAGGACACTTGTCAATCTGCTTTAGAATTAGCAATAAATTTAAAATATCTATTTGTTCACCACAAGGAGAATCCATAGAAACAAAAGGCCAAGGTTAAGAAAACTATAGAGGAGATGCAAACAACAATAGAATATAAAAGGAAAGTTATAGTAGAATCTCTAAGAAGTGATCTTAAGAAAAGGACCAGATTTAAGGAAGGTGGAGCCTCAAGATCAACAGTTAAGAAGGAACAAGAGAACACAAAAGCACAAGCACAGAAAATGATGAAAGGGAAAGTGGCACCATTTGTAATGCCAACATCGGTATAGGAAGTGCCAATAATGGTACAAGTAACTAGGCAAACTTTGAAGGTACCATAGATGACATCTCCACAGGAGAGATAGTTGAGGGAATGGAGGCAAAAAATTAAGAGGGAGCATGACACATGATTTCCAAAGGGTGAAAAATATCTACAAATGGATGGGAACATGTATGAAGATTGGATAGACACCATTGGAAGTCCACAACATTTCCAGCATTTACAACATCATTTGCAATAATAACAACAACAATAGCCGCAACAACAACAACAACAACAAAGACAAAGAGGTTTATAAGCTATTGGAACACATATGGAGAGAATGGAAACATAGCCTCCTTTAGCAATGTTCACACCACTAGAACTACAAGTACGAGTTAATAGACCAAGATTTGCAAAGGGTTAGCCATTTGAGTTTCGGCTAGGGAGTAGATTAATATAAGAGATGGGATCATCTTTAGAAAGATCCAAAAATCCTATGACAAACAAATACACCAAAATCTATTGAAAAGATAGTTGCAAAAGTAATGCAAGCAGAGAAGGCCATGGCAATTGTGAGTTTAAATATGGGAAATTTGAATTTGGAGGTGAGCAATTTGAAGAATAGATTGGCCACATAGGAGAAGGAAAAGGCAACATTATAAGAATTGGATAAGGAAAGGGATTTCTAGAAAAAGTATAAGCATAACATAAAAATCTAGAAGAAGAATAGGATGGAGGATAAGCAGAAAGTTAAAGCGTTCATACAAAAATTGGGGGATGAGATTAAAGATCGCAAGGTTAAAACAACTCTGATAAAATCATAGGTTGAAAAACTATGAAAGTTAAAGAAGATGGTTGAAGCTTGGGAAATTATAGAGAAAATGGGCAAAGGTATTGTTCCATCATAAACAATAACATGAGGGTATGGGTAGTCATGTGGAAGCACTAATTAAAGAGAAGGAAAAAGAAAATGTTTTGACAGATTTGGAATTGGTGAATCCAAAAAATGCTTCTATGTTGAATTCTAAAGAACTTAGAAGAAGGATAGCAAAGGTAGAAAAAGATAAGTTGGTGGAGGAAAATAAAGAGTATGAGAGGGATTTGTAGTAGCTATAGGCACAATTGGAGAATGCACATGAATAAAGGAAGAATCTAGACCTAGTTAGTGTAAAGAAAAGGTTGGAGGATTATGACTACATGTTGCAATATTATACTCTGATGAGGATAAAGAACAAAATGAAGGATTCTGATGCAATATCTAAGGAATGGTGGGAAGTCGCAAAGGAGTTGGAGAAAAATATGGCTCAGCATAGAGTTGATGAGAGGATTGTAAGGTATAAATTAAAAGTTTATCAAAGAAATATTTTAGATTTTGTCTATGCAAGTGCAACAAGTATAGAGACATTGGGCTAGGATGAGGAGACTAAAGTAGGGCCAAACGAAATTCAAGAAGAGGAAGTGTAAATTGAATAACCACAAGACTTGAAAGGACGGGGCCAAGAAAAGAAAGAACCACAAACAACTCAAGAACAAGATCGGGTGGAGACTATTCGAACAACAGAGGTAGAAATATCAAAGATACAACCCTTGGAAATAGAACCATAGATTGAGTTGGTGGAAGAGGTCAGAATTGCAAAACTAGAGGTGGGTACAAAACCACTGGTTATTGTATAAGTTGAAATTATAGACATTATAATGTCAAAGTTAGATGTTTAGAAGGTTGCATAATGATTTCATTTCATTTTTTGTCATTTGGGTAAAAACACAATAAAAAGAGCCATGTAGTGTGCGAACAATCTTTAAAAATTGTTTTTTGAAAATTTGAAAAATCATCATGGGAACACTATATATTGAAAAATTGTTTTATTTTTAAAATAAATTTTCATACTTTCAAAGTTAGACCTAAGAACTTTTCATGAAAATTCACCATGTTTCAAGAATCCTTTTATATGTTTAAAGCACTCCAGAAAAAATGTGGACATGTGGTTTTTAAAAATAAAGAATCCCTTTTCCTTTATCAAATGTTCATCAAATACTTTCAAATTTTTAATGAACTTTAATATATTCCACAAGAAAGGATCCATGTGTTCCAAACATCCAAAAATAAAAATACATATATTGTTTTAGATTTTAATACTTGAATGTCCTTTTACATTATTATAGTTTTGAATTTGTAATCATGGTTCAAAGTAAAGTTATAGATTTGTTTATAATGTAAGGTTTGATACAAAACAATTGAGTTTTTATCATGTTATATGTCATATTTAGCCTCAAATTTGATATTTAATTTAAAAATCTATCTGAAAAATGTAATGTAAACCAATAAAAAATTGCCATGTGGAAAATGTAGTCCTTGGAAAGAACTTTAATCTTAGCGTGACTAGCTTTTTTATCATGTTTTCACCCATTTCACAAAGATCTTGAGGATGGAATCCAAAATACAAAGGGGATAATGTTAAGGGGGTAGGCTAATTACATTGTTTTGGATGAACAAGGCATTTAAGATAGGGATTGAACATGGAACATTGTAGGTTTGAATTTTGAATTTTGAATTCTTGTTTGGTTTTGAATCATGTTGATGTGACTTGGGATTGCCCAAAGATGGGAGTTCTGGGAAAAGGATTTCATTCTTAGACACATAATTTTGAAAGTAAGGGAATAGTTGTAGGTAATTTGTAGCAAAAAACCACAAATTTTGTTTTTTAATATACTATAGATTTTATCTTGATGTTTTGATATCATTTCAAGAGAACATGGATTTTTTAATATTTTTTATTGAGGTTTTAAGTAAATCAAAGAAGTATAAACTTTTGTAGTGATTTTCATATTCATATTGTTGTGTGAATTTTCTGTAGTATGAAAAATATAATGAAATAAATTATAATTTTTTCTTTGGATTTTTTTACATTGTATTTTGAAGTGCAGATTTTGTTTATATGAAATAACCATGAATCTGGTGTTTTAATAAACTATAGAGTCAAGTGTGTTTTAAATCAAAGCTAGAATTGTGAATGTGTGCATATTGTAGCGCAAATTTGTTGTTACAGTAGTGTGGAGTAGTTATGCAAGAATTAAATCCACTTTTACCAATGGGCCTCTAATTAGATTATGGAAAACTAATTTGGGGTAATGATGCATTGAGGTTAGTGGAGAGAAAAAAAAAATAGTTTTGGACTATTGAAATACATGGATTTCAAAAAGGTGGGCATTGTGCAAAATTCCACATATGAAATGAAGATGAAGCCATATGTGGAGTATTAGAAAAATATTTTGTTACATTTATCAAGACCATTACTACCTCAAAGTACAACTTTTTTGGAGGGCTTTTGGCCTTCAAGCAATTGGAAGTCTAATTATGCTAGGGCTTCATTATCAATCATGATGGACATTGTTGATCTAGAAGATCCAATTTGAGTTCCTTATTGTAGGCGAAAGAACATGAGACCTTTAATTACATACATGCATTTAGAAATTTTAATGTTGGAGATTTTGTGTTCGTGAGATCGCATGATCCAAATCTTGTTCCTCTATGGATGACAAGAGCAAAGGGTGATGCTATCAAGGATGAAGGAAGTGAATATTTTAAAATGGTGAAAGTTCAATAGTGGGTTCCTATGAAGAAAGGTTCAAATTTAGATGAACAACATTTGTATGAATATTGTTGGAATGGGAATTGGAAATGTAATTTACTAAATCAAGAACAATGGCTTGACATTCCAACTATTCTTATCTTTTCTTGTTCAAGAAAATACAACAAACAAAAGTCAAATTAATATCCCCACTACTTATATTAGTAAAACTAAAGTTAATCTCGATGTTGCTAATGCCTCAACCAATTTGTGAAGGATGTTGGTGACATTGATAAAATTATATTTGCAATTTTTCGATGTCTTTTGTATCATTGTATTGATTGGATTGTCATTCTTTTTTTAAATTGCTATTTTTGTGTTGTATGGTTTAATAAAAATATTTTTTGGTCAAAATTTATCCATGTACATGATTCTTGAAAAGTAATAATTAATAATCTATTTTGTTCCACCTGATCCTTAATCTTTGGTGGCCACTAGGCATCAACTTTCCTACATGGTATGTAAAGCCCCAAAAATAATGCATTTGTTATAACATGGATAATAAAATTGCATGCATAAACATTGTTGTTATTAATATGTTGTGACTTCTTTATATTTCAGAAAATTGAATTTTTATTTGTGTTTATTGAGAGCATTTACTTGTGACTTTCTTATTTGATAACATAACATGTATTATCACTTTCTGGGCACTAGGATAAATATTATTTTAATTATATATGGAATTTGAAACATAATAGATTTGTAATTTTATAATTAACATGGATGGATCAAATTGTTATTGTTAGAAATTTAGCATGTTGTCAATCTATTAGATTCAAAACATTGAGTTCTTTATTCTCACTTTAAATGGGAGGTGTGTCATTTGATTTTAATAGCTTACAATTTTTTATGTTTCACTTGGTGGCCACCATGCATTCAATTATATTTTAAAAAAATTTATGGTATATATATATATTTGAAAAGTATTAATAAAATTTGTGTGACAGTATGATGTTGTAATTTCACTAATTTGGCCTCTCTCCTTGTTTCAAATTCAAATGGTTGAGTCTCTTGATGTTAGATAGGAGCACTAACATTTAGCTTTCAATCATTCATGAAATTCATAATCTTGTTTTAGATTTGATATGAATGTTTTTAACATAATGTGTACATGGATCTTTTTAAAATTGTTGGTTACAAAGTTGTTTTTATTTGGAAATAATGTAATTGAAATTTTTTATTGACATTCATGTGAAAAATGATCATTAATTTGTTAAGTTTGGTGGCCACCAAGTGGAGTTCATTCCATCCACCAAGTTGTATAAAATCTTAAATTAAAACTTTAGTTTTAAATTAATTAAATATGTGTTAATGCATGTCCATTGCCATTATTTGTAGAAAAACTATGTTACAATATTTGAAGAACTAAACATTCAACTAACATTAGCTTGTATTGTTGCCAAAATTTCATGCAATAATATCCTTTTAGAGACAAGGGGTTGTGAAAACTTAGCGTTTATATAGGAAGCATCCTAGAGTCTTGATCATGTTGCATTCAACTATAATTCATTATAGTCAAATTTTACCAATTAACAACTATAAAATGTAAAATCAACCAACCACATCAAAATTAGCAGCATGAGCTATATTTTGATTTCTTTCTCACACATGAGATCATGAATGAATTAAATAAAGAGTTAAATTATATGTTGGAGTTGGTATGCATGTTACCACTTTATTTTTGCACCACAACTCCTAGTTGTAACCAAGTTTATTTATACAACAAATTCATTATGTTACATTCTGGATTTTAGCCTTCTACAATGTGAATTAGTAAGGTGATCATGGCTAACTACCTTGTTGATCTTGAGAAAGAACATTTTGCATCTTATTTGGATGTGGTTAAAAATACTATTGCAACAACAACAACAAAATTCATGGGACCTGTAGTTTTGTGACATGCATAATTACATGATATATTAGGCATTGCACACATCAAAGAAGTCTCATATCTTGACAAAAAGTAGGGAAACTTGACCTAAGATTGTAATCAATCTCACCACTTAACTTTCATAACAACAACAACAACTCTTAGTTATAATCAAATTTTTTTATACAACAAATTCATTTTGTTGTAGTTTGGATTTTGACCTTTTGCAACATGAGTCAAGAGGGTAATGATGATCAACTAGTTTCTTAATGTCATGAAAGAACATTTTGCATCTCCTTTAGATGTAATTGAAGTATTATTGTAACAACAACAAGATTCATGGGACCTAAAGTTTTATGACATGTGCAGTTGCATGATATATTAGGCATTGCACACTTCAAAAGAGTCTCGGTTCTTGACAAAAAGTATGGAAACTTGACTTGAGATTTCAATCAATCTCACCACCTAATTCTCACAATAATGATAATAGTTCTTAACTACAACAAATTTTTTTATCATTACAATTTGGATTTTGACCTTTTACAACAAAAATTAAGAGGGTGATAATGATTAACTAACTTGTTGATATCAAGAAGCAACATTTTGCATCTTGTGTGGACATAATTGAAGTATTGTTGTAGCAACAACAATAGTAGCAACTGTTGCACCTAGTTACAACTAGGTTTTCTTATACAACAAATTCATTATGTTGCAATTTGGATTTTGACCTTTTGCAACATGGTTCAAGAAGGTGATGATGACTAAATAGGGAACAAAAGTGATAATTGACGAAGGTTTCACATAAAGATGAAGGTTCAAAGTTCAATTTCAAAAACACCTCCCATAAACTTAACAACTTGGTTAAGAAAACATCCATTTCTAAAAGGTTTTATGCATCCAAATTTCACCACAATACACAACAAATTAGCATCATGGAAACTAGTAGATTAACATCATGAAACAAATTAGAACAATCATTCACAGGATGCATAAGCTTGTTTTCACCAACGTGCCTTTGACATGGCTTGCCCAAAAAAAGGTTCCTTGGAAAGGCTCCTCCAACCTTAAATTGTCACAATTCACCACAGATTTTAAAGTTGTTGTCATTGCTCCTAATTTTGATCCTTCATCTTTCACATATGCTATAATCTTCTTCCATAAATTATACTTATCCAAGAAAGCTTGGAGTTTCACAGCCATTGTTTGACCAGTTATCTCAATAGCCTCAAAAAACCTTATAGTAACTTGCTTTGGTTGTCAATCAACATTAATAAAATTCACAATTAGAGCAAAAACTTCATGTGCACCCATCGACATCCAAAGATCAAATGTTGTTGTGGTAAATAAGTAATCAAACAAAGTGAGCAACACATACAAAGATTTGGTCTTCTCCACCAAATTGGGTAAAACCTCTTCCTTGACAAAATTTCGAAATGGAAAAACAAGCTAAGGACAAAGGCACAACCCCATTCATTACAATTAAATGTTCTTTATAGTTTGAATCGAGAAACAATTCTTTATGATGAAGAATGCCAAATCTTGAAAAAATGCTTGTTGTTGTTCATTGTCCTTTTAAAATGGATCAACTAACCCAAAGAACTCAGAAAATCACACTTGGAGTGATTCCAAGCCTCTCCTTGGAAATTCATTAAACTTGTGGATCTTTTGGGGTACTGGTCACCTTTTCGAATAGTTTTTGAAAATTTTTAGGGTGTTCAACAATCACCTACTTCGTTGTGGCTATGATGCCATTCGTCTTAAAATAGGTAATCAAGCCTTTCATACATCTTGTTCGTTGAACAAGAATAGTTGGACCAACTATTTCATTGTAACAAATTATGCACTTCATAACTTGAGCATTAATAAGATCTACATGTTTGCCATCATTCACACAAAAAAAGGCCCAAGTAAGAGCATTACAACTCCAAGGCTTCCAGAACTTAACTTGCTTTTGTAAACCTTTCAAGATTTCTTCTATAGCCAATGCCCCTTCAGTAGCTAGCCACTTAGGATCACCAACTCCACTTCCACGTGATGAGGTTGGTGCATTGAATGTAGCAAGCTCTTGATTTGTATGTGATGAACTTGGTGCCCCTATCAAAATGTTTTTGTTTTCAATGTGTTCAAGATCTATAACATGGTTTTCAGGAGCTACATCAAATGTCATAAAAAAGTCAAATTGACACTCTTGGTCATCAAGCTCCATTTCAAGAGATATTGGGACATTGTGGTTGGACATTAGACCTTATAACTCCTAGAACTTATAAGACTCTATACTGTACCTTTCTCATTATGAACAATGAACTACAAATTGCATAGTGTACTGGATCCTTGGAAGTTGGAGCTTCAAGAACAAAACTCACGACTCAAAGCTTATGATTACTCAAAGCTTCACACAAACTTGAAACCTAACCAAAAAAATGTGGATCAAGAATTCCATACTTGTTGTCACCATTGCCACCTCTTTTGTGGTTGCAACATCAAATTGCAACCTTCATGAATTGAATTCCTCAAAAGTTTTGTGCCGCCAAAAAGCCAAAATGCTGAAACCTCCTATCACAATGAGAACTCAAAGAACTGGACTTGTCTTCTCAACAACCTTGGATCGAGTGTTCAAAGGTCCAAATACTGTAGCTTCTTGCTACCAGTTCCTTACTTCTGAGACCTCCAAAGGTTCTGTGGGTTCCAGTTCTTTCATGTTTTCACCACCACCGGTTAAGGGGGTATATACCCAGGTTGATAACCGGTGGGTATTTGTTGCAATTTCAAAGAACTGCACAACACTGGTTGAATACCCTGTGCTCCTGCTACTCATATTCTGGCCCATTTTTCTCCTGTTGCTCACATTCTGGTTTAAACAACTTAAGGGTCAATCTTACATGATATGTGAGCAAGTAGGATACATCGTGCCTGCATTTGATCACACCAGTGATGTTTTCTTCATAGTTCTGCATGTATATGAGACAATTATCTGATGTAGGAGCTGTTCTTTTTCCTTTCGCCAAATAACTTGCTCTATAGAGGGCAGTCACATAGCTTAATTATAATATTGTTGCCCTAGCAAGGCAATGGCATAAATGAGTGTAATACACTGTTGGTTTTAGATCAATGGTCTGAACTTTCGATGAACATACTGTGCAACTTAATTTATTTTTATCTCTATACTTTTGATATCAAGATTCCTTAGTCTGTTCCCTCTTGCTCTCAACAGGTTTCAAAGATGACCTAGATATATGTATGTACTTTGAAATTTCACAAAAAAATTATCCTTTCAATAAAACGTTTCTGAGTTTTTTTTGACATTTATACTAAAAATAGAGGTACTGTCCAAGCTACTGAAGAACTGTTCTCTTATTTACAACTTCACAATATGTGTTGTTCTTCTCCTATGCTATCACCAGAATGTTATTTTCACCTTGATCAACCAATGCAACTAAAAAGGAGCCACATACCATGTTCAAATCCCAGCAATTTTCACTAATCAACTATGATTTGTTTGCCTTTTCAAATACAAAATTATTTTCTGAAATGTTATCCCTTTACAAAAATGTTGTCACTCTCAAATTGGCCTTCTCCTCCCACCAACAGGGGCCCTTGGCCCCTCTGTGACTCGTTTTTAATATAAAAGAGTTGTCTTACTTTTCCACAAGAATTATCGGTACTGCAACTGTCTTTCTCTTAATTCCGGTTATCTTTGTGTATCACATGTCAAATACATGTGATAAAAGAGCAATACGGAACTTCCCTTGTCCTCTTGTTTCCTTGGAATAAAGATGGCATGGTTTACATCAGCCAACAAGCTCCTTCCTCCACATTTAGTGCAGTCAATTTGCCGACTATTGTAAATGGAAGTCGCAATGCATGCTTCCTGCATTCGTGGAATGGGTCCTATTCCATTGTACATGAAAATGGTGAGCAAATGACAACCAATTTTTTTTAAAAGATAAAGATAAAAAGTTTGACCAACATCGTCAACAAACTATGGTGGAATGGGCCTGTTCCTTACTGCTTAAAAATATTTTGCCGGCACTACAACGCTTTGAAACCACAAAGATAATTTTCTTGACTTGTATCATGAATTGAGGGTGGTGGATGTACAGGCTTGCTGTGTTCCTAGGTGGAATGGGCCCAGTTCTATAAAACGTGAACTAGCACCACTAAATTTCTAAAATATGAAACATTTTTTAATTCACTCTGAATATTTTGTAACTAAAACATATGAATAAAATGGATTGCATCAAATAAAAAGATAACCTTTTTAATTCCACATGGTCCAAGAATTGTGGAATTGAAATACTAAATTTGAAGTTAGATTTAACTTAGGGTTGGAAAACATGATTCAATCTTGATAATCACATAATTGTGCTACAATGCGATTGCAGCTTCTAGGTTCTTAGAGGAGCTCCACTGATAGTAAAAAAGTGGCCTACATAATAAAAGAGAAATCCACAAAGTCACCCTGTTTTCACCGGTCTTTGGGCCTCCTTTCACCCCCTAACCCCTCTTTCAGTGATATCCGTAAAATATGGAAATTTTGTTAAATCTCAGTACGAAATGCTGAATCTCAGCAATTAATGCACAAGGTTCGAGAGGAGTTATAGTAGCTGTAGCGGTGGGAGCAGTGAAAATCTATGTAGCAGCAGTGGAGGTACTCAAGAAAATAAAAAATAGGGCGAAACTCAGGAAATCATCAATTTTGATGGTCTTCTGATCCTCCCCCCCCCCCACCCTCACACCACCCTGCTTAAATGCTAATGTACTATTTTGCTGCTTTATTTTTAATCTCACCGTGCGTATGACCAAACTCAGGGTAGGATGAAGTACAACTGTTCTACGGTGGAGTGGAAACCGTCGGTAAACGTGCACGAGAAGCAGTGCTTGTAAAAGGCATTGAACCTCATCCTGTGTATGACCAAACTCCGGGTACTGATGCTGTCGTTTCCTGAGTTTACGGATACCTCTAATATATTTTGGATGAAGTACAACTGTTCTATGGTGGAGAGGAAACATCGGTAAACGTGCACGAGAATCAGTGCTTGTAAAAGGCATTGAATTTCAAAATGAGTACCACTTTTCCTCCTACCAGCCCTAAACCCTCAATGCCTACCACCCTTCCTCTTACCAGCCCATCTACCTTCCTCATTCTGCTCACCCCTCTTTTGTGCTTGTGCTCTCATCCATCACCAACGCTTGAGATTCAGTGGGACCAGGGTTAGGGTTGCAGAGTTTCAGAAAAATGAGGAGAAACAAGGGGAAGAGCTTGGAACGCCAAGTTGGGAGGAGCTTTGTGCAAATGTGAAGAACAACAGAACTACAAGGTAGGTTCCCTTGGAACGCCGAGGTGGGAGGAGCGTGGAGCAAGTGTGAAGAACAACAGAACTACAAGGTAAACTCCTTGCCTTCCTTTTGTGCTTTGTTTTAGGGTTTAGGCAAGTTGATTTTTTTTCCAATGCTACAAGTCCAAGGGTTAGCTCCTCATTGTGCTTTTTTGTTCCAGTGCTATAGATCCTTAAGGCCATGATAATGAAGAGC
The DNA here is from genome assembly GCA_963920785.1 of Sphagnum contortum. Lineage (NCBI taxonomy): Eukaryota > Viridiplantae > Streptophyta > Sphagnopsida > Sphagnales > Sphagnaceae > Sphagnum > Sphagnum contortum. The sequence goes on along the minus strand of OY987282.1, from coordinate 1,829,040 downwards.
TCAGCTCCTTGTCATTGTGTTCTTTTGTTCTAAAGGTCATTCAAGTGCACGACAATGAGGAGCTTAGCTCCTCATCATTATGCATTTTTTTGTTCCGATGTTACAAGTTCTAGGGACACAACAATGAGGAGCTCAGTTCCTCGTAATAATGTTTTTTTTTTGTTTAAGTGCTAAAGGTCCCCAAGGCCACAATGACGAAGAGCTCAACTCCTCATTGTTGTGCTCTTCTATTCTAGTGCTATTGGTTAGTCAAGCGCACAACGACGTAGAGTTTGACTATTCATCATGTTATGTTTTTGTTCAAGTGCCACAGGTCCCAGGGCCAAGATAACGAGGAGCTTAGCTCAGTTCCTCATTGTCATGCTCTTTTGTTCTAGTGTTATAGGTCACTCAAGTGCACAATGATGAGGAGTTTGGCTCTTTGTCATCATGGTTTTTAATGTTATGGGTCCTAAGGACATGATGGCAACAAGCTTGGCTCTTTGTTGTCATGTTTTTTTGGTTCTAATCCTTCAAGTGCACAATGACAAAGAGTTTGACTCCTCGTCATCATGTTTTTTTTTCATTCCAATGTTGCAAATCCCAGGGACATGACAACGAGGAGCTTGGCTCTTCATCATCATGTTTTTTGTCGTTCCAATCACTTAAGCACATGAAGACAAAGAGCTCAACTTTTCATCGTCATGTTTTTTTTTGTTCTAGTCATTCAAGCGCATGAGGACGAAGAGTTCAGCTCCTCGTCATCATGTTTTTTTTTGTTCCAGTCACTAAAACGCATGACAACGAGGAGCTCAACTCCATGTCGTCATTTGTTTTTCAAATGATGGAGGTCCCAAGTGTTAGGGTCATGTTTTTTTTTTCCCAATGTTGCAAGTTTTAATGCTGGTGGTCCTTTACTTAACATCTATTACTAAGTTGGTGGTTGTATTTTTTGTCTTTTATTATAGTTAATGGTAGTCTTCTTCTTGTTTTTTACTATAGATGAGAGAGTGGAAAATGAACCAAAAACTAAAATAATATTGTGTTATTTGTGTTTTTGTGCAATAATATTGTGTGCAACTTAGTATGGCATTTGCAAGCATGCGACAATGTGACCATGGAATCAAGTAAGCCTAGACATCCATCTATAATGGAGGATGACCCAAGGCATTAAGATCATGCGACCATGAATGCGCATGTCTTGAACAACCTTCTTGATGCGCTCCCAAGTTCTTTATTGGACCTAAGTTGGGTCCAAATCAGTCAAACATCGAAATTGTTTAAAATTCGAAGCACACTCTTAGCTCTCAGCATTAAAAAGGGGTAGAGGGGCGTGCTGAAGCTCCGGGATGGGACTACGTAGAGGGACAAGCTGTAGTTACTTACTCGAACCTGCATCAAACCAACCAACAAGTTGGTTAGTTCACTTTCTTGAACACCTTTAGTGTTACGACAAGCCACGGGCGACCCTGGACTCATAAGACTCACCACAGCCCGGACTTGGGGGAAGCCACCACCTTCCCCCATATAGTATTTTTTGCATTTGTCCACGGCACCTACATTCGAATGACTTTTTGTCCTAGGACTCCCAAGGAGGAGTCCCAAAACTATCTTGGTTTAAACCCCTAGGACTTTGTGAGCTCATAACTATTTGCTCAAACCTCCGATTAGGATGAGGTTTAAAGCAAACTTGTAGCTCTTCTCGAGAGCTTTCCAACGGTGTGTCACACTCCACCTTCACACACCAGGGTCGGGTCGATTCCCAACTTTTAATGGTCGAGAGTCAAACTGCAAGTTTGATTTGCGGCCGTTCTTTTTGCCATAACTTGTGTTGCAGATGTCCAAATGGCTCATGTGAGGCATTTTCAACATCTCAATTTCAATAACTTTCCAATAACATAAAAAACACCCCAATGAGAGGTGTTTTGACCCCTACAATTGAACTTTGAAATTTTGGGAGTCCCACAAGACTCCCAAGTCCCCATTTTGGGAGTGTGAGTGTCATCCTCACACTCTTCCAAAAGTGGGGTTGCGACACTTCTGGCTTGGTTTTGTTGTAATGAGCAAAAGGCAATTGCCAAGGCTAAAAGACACATTACCTTGGAGTGGGATAAGTTCTAGGTTGATTTGAAGTATACACTTGAAGTTCTTAAGGCAACACTTGTTAAGTTAGCCTGTAACCACATCCTTCAACTTCTTAGCATGATTGCATGGGGTGTGGGGGCCATCTTTTTCAACGTGCAAGCCAAGTTATCGTGTGATGAAGATCTTGCACTTGTGATTCGAATAATTTGAATCAGGTATGTAAAGGCATTCAAAGGCGCATGGATGGAATGCAATTAGAAATCTATATATGAATTCCGCTCAGTCCTTATTATGGTACTTTTGAATGGTCCTCCACTCAGTAACTTTGTGGACAGGGACCTGGGATAGTGGGAGTGGTTGGGGCCTGGGAGTACTTTTGAATGGCACTTTGTTACACACAGCCGATCATTGTGTGTAACACGCCCAAAAACCTACCTACTTTGGTTTTCGCTCCCTCCCTCTTTCCCCATTCGTTCAATTACCCTCCCTTTCTCTCTTCTGTTCCTCTCAGCCACACTCTCACTGCCACCTGCTTGAAACCCTGCCCTCTCAAGAATCTCTGAGGTCACGTCACGAGGGACTTCACAGTGGCCTTCGGCACCCACTAGTCTATATCGAATAAGATAGTTCGACATAAAAAAAAAATTGGCCTCCTTATGCAACACCATGATTCAAAAATGATTCATGGTTAGTAAGTACTATAGGGAGGTGCTATAGGGAACGTTTTAGGGGACAACTTTGGAACAATGGGAACTTCATGAGAACACATTGGGAACATGATGGGAACAAAGAAAAAAGAAAAATATTCCTCCCCCTCTTCCTTTCCAGAAAAGAAAAAAACTGAACCTGTCATGAGTCCATGCTGAGCCTTTCATTGGCTGCATGGAACTTTTATTTCGAAAACTCTTTGTCACCATATTTGGCCTGGGCTAATGGCATGGAACAGCCCCAAAAAAACAAAAAAGAAAAAATTCCCCCCTCCTCCTCCCCCCTTCAAAAGAAAAAAAACTGGGCCCCTCGTCAATGCATGTTGAGCCTTTCATTGGCTGCATTGCAACTTTAGTTTCCAAAACTGTTTGCCACCATTTTTGGCCTGGACTAATAGCCCTTCCTAAGAACACCCTACCTAATGCTAGAGGGTGAACCAGTGCCTAAACTGGTACCTTCATCTTCTTGAGTATGGCCTCTTATAGCTAATAGTTTATGGAGAAATTAAATTTGGACCTTGAGACCTTGATTTAGTCTAGGGATGCCACATCAATAATGTTTAGAAGCAACCAAAAAGTCTTTGAGTTTTTCTACTATGGTACCAGTGTAGGTGCTTGTTCACCCAAGCTGAGGGGCAAATAGGGCATATGGGTGAAACCTCTCTTATTCATGACAATCATGTGCCAACATAGGCAAAATGTTCAACTTCATGAATAGGAGGAGCTACTGAAAACTTGTAGAAGCACTAGGAGAAATTTCCTTGTGTATTTTGAAGGCACCCTGTGTGTTTGAATAGCCACTCTCCAAGACAATATACACTGGAAGCTGCTACGTACCCCCAACTAGCATTGTTTGGTGCAAAAAGTGGCCGATGATGCTCAAAATGTGGATTTTTATCAGAGAGTTTTGACCCTATGGTACATGTTTTTTTAAATAAAAAACCTATTCCTTTTCAACGCTGAAAAGTATGTTGCTGGTTGATTCTTTTTCTCTCATGGAAGAGGTTCTAGTTTGAATTTAGCTTGGTGTAATGTTTTTGTTTTTTTTTCAGAACATGAAGAATTGTGCAAGACACCAAAAAGAAAAAGAAATGAATGCTCAACTGAAAAGGGTGCTGGACAAAGCTCGTTGCCCCCGGGGAAGGGGGGGGGTTATTTACCATCTCCCCACTACACCTACTCCTTTCCATTACTCCCATGTCAAGAAGTAGCCATGATAATCCTCCACCTTTCATGCCTGAATCACAGAATAACTTCTCAGTTTACTTTATAATGGGTAAAGCCCCAGGTGGGAACATTCTCAAAATGTGAACCTGGACTCAGTGCTATGTCCCTAATCTTCAGAATTCTCCATGCCAAACTTTGGTAATTAAATGTTTTTTTGGTCCTTTAGTTTTTGCCTTGGCATGCCTGACATTTTGCTATGATTCAAGCCAAATATTTGCCAAAGATTCCTGAGGTTTGGTCAGTTGACTATGAGATGCTTTTGTCAAAGATTTGTTATCACATTCATGCCTTAATGTCTACACAAACTCAAGTAATTTTGTTTGTGATTACCTCACTTTCAACTTTAGATAACAAAATTGGAAGAGTAATTCCTCTAACTGTTGTTTTGTCATGTTGAGACATTTAATCTCATCCTTTGGATAATAATTGGCGCCAAAGAATTTTGAAACAGTAAAAATTGGAAGTCTGGCATCCTCTCAAGCAAACTGTCCATTATAACCTTAGCACATCCAACCCCAATTTCTTTACACTCTGGTAATGTACATTCTTCCTCCCAAAAGCATCCATTTCAGAACCCTCCAATCTGCTATTCCCATCTCCAAGAGGCATCAAATAATGGTCTCTGACTCTTACAATGTCCATGCATTAACCATGATGGCTCATGTATAGTTTGCCTACAGCTATAATTACAAAGACTCTTTTTGGACTAGATAATGCACCCCTTCAGGGCATTCTGCATCCTAGTGAGCCTCTGGGGTGAGGCCGATAGGCCAAGACCTATAGGCACAAAATGTGCCCTAGGGGGTGCCTCACCTAAGAGGAATTTTGTGGGCCAAAAAAGAGGAAGAAGTCTGCTAAAATTAGAGCTGTGGTATCTTAACAGCCAGCATTTTATCAAGATCTGCACTTTTTCAAAAGAAGGCTTTCTTAAGTAATGTAATGCACCTGAAAAGAGTGCAGAATTGGCCCACAAAATCCTTTAGGTGAACTTAAGAAAACTTAATCCATGACTCTTTCATGCAAAAACATGTCAATAGATCTTTTCCCTCTTGTGATGATATTCTTGCCCAAACATTAGATTTTCCCATAGTTGTTAATGGAGTCATTACAATTTCTCCCAGACTGCCCTTTGCTCCATTTCTTTCACCTTGTCACATTTTGCACCTATAACCTCCCCTGTCATGAGTATCAAGAGGCACATAACATGTCATATAACAGGTACCAAGGGTCTCCTAACATGCCAAGTACACTTTAAATGCCCCATAGCACATGCCCAAAACATGTTTTGGAATGCCAAGGTGAAGAAAAGTGAAGCAAAGGGTAGCGTGGTGAGTAAAAATTGAGGAAAAGGGCAGAGGGTAGAGGGGGGTTTGAAAATTGCAAGAGTACTCTTGTATTGACTGAATTATCAAATATGGGGAAATATATTGTTAAGGATCTTCTTGCGTTTAAAGGTCAGAATCATAGTTATTAACCTTACCAATGGCCTCATATCCCTTGCTACAATGCAAGAAAAGAATCTCTTTCATGCCATATTCAGTTGTTCTGATGAAAATTTGAATTTGCTTATATATGTTATCTTCCACTGCATAATGTGATTTTATTGGTAATCATTATGTTGGATTTTACTTGATGATTTTATATGCTGCAAGTTGAAATGCTTAGTATGCTCTCAAATTGATGATTATATTGTATTTAAATTGATGATCATCAGGGTAACTTTCGGTACACTAATGACCTCTCTGAATGAATATCTTTGTGGATTCAGGATAACCTTGCTTTCCTGCAAAAGACATGTGATAAATCATGTGATGGAAAACTTTGTTCCTTTTGGGTTCAAGATAAGCCTTGCTTTTCCTGCAAAAGACATGTGATAAAATATGTGCTGGAAAACTTTGTTCCTTTTTGGATTCAGGATAGCCTTGCAGCAAAAGATATATGATAAAATAGTATATAAAACCTCCATCCTCTCTGGGTTGAAAGTAACTTTTGGATCAGATAAAGAGTACAGAATATTTTAATAGGCTGCATGTTGAGGGACCACTATTACATTACGTGAAGGACTTTAGAAAACTTTAATAAGTCGGGAAAATGTTGACTCCTAAGGTTCTAACTTCTATTCCCCTTCCTAAGTTCCTAGGTTAGATTTATTTTTCATACCTGGATTTTGTGGCTATTTCTTTGCCACTGCTTCCTCTGCAATCATCATTGATGGTAGTTTATAGTTCAAGTGTACTGAGGCAGTCCTCAAGCATTTCTTCTAGGGGTGAACCTGCCTAAAAAACCTGTTGCAAATGTTTGCAAATTTTGTCAAATTTGATCACACCCCAAAAGAAAGTTTACCAGATTTAGACAGGTTTCTACTGTTAGGCAGGGATTTTCTGCCAGATTTTTCTACTGTTTTGACGGTTTTCCAAAAACTTGTCGCCATCAATGCTATAACCCTTTTGGGATGATCACCACCACTAGGGCAACATCACTAAAATATTTTTAAAAAGTTGATGGTCAGTATCAAAACAAGGGGGTTCATAGTTTACATAGGGTCACCCTAGTCCCCACTCCCTAGTATTGGGTATTTTGCAAAAAGGAAATGCCTTTTTGGGAATCTGAGTCGTCGGCAAGTAAAACAGCGCCTACATGGTAGCTATTCTACACACTGGTACATACTACACCTTCTAGTGTGATGGTCTTGGTTTTCCATTCCTGTGTTTACATTTGCTTCAACATGCCTTGTACTTTTGTGGATGGATTTCTATCCTTGTATATATACAGGAGTTGTAGTGCGAGGGCTCTTAATATAGCAGCTCCACCAGCCCATCATACTCCAGATTTTAGATGAAGTATGGCCATTATTTGGCTCTTTTGCGTCACAAAGCACCAGATTCAGTGCTTCACAGATGCAGTGGACAAAAGATTACTGTTGATTGGCCTGCTTACTATTGGCCCAGACTGTTGGAGATAATAGTCTCTTTGCTAGCGGTGTGCCCTTTTTCATGTTTAGGAGTGGGATATCAAGATTGGGAAAAAACTAACATCCACTTATAGGTCATGCCACTGCCTAGGTCAAAAATGGCAAAGCACAAATGTCAGCAATAAAATTTCTTGCCACCAATGAGTTGAGGCAGCATGCACCCTAGGGTCAGATATTTTTGGGAGAGGGTGGGGCTGTTGGATTTTTGTTATTCCCAACATGTTCAGATGACGTTCCCATTTTGTTCCCAACATGTTTCCCAACTTCCCAAATATGTTCCCATAGATCCTCAGTTTATTTAATATCCTTTCATCTAAGTTTTACTCTTGTAACCTATATAAACTGCCCAAAAGGGGAGAATATAACATAACGATTTTAGAACTGTCCAAAGCTTGATTAATTATTTTTGTGACAGGCCAATCAAAGATGCCCATCACAAAAGAAAAAAATTGAACTTCAAGGGGCCTTGCAACTAATAAATATGACTCACAATATACTATTGTCATCAACTAATAGATAATGTTGAATACAACAAACATTGCTAAACACCCAAAAATTCAAATGCTGCACACCACAAAATTGCTCTTAAAGCTAATTCAAGGTGGGAAATGTTGGCCCTAATTGAATTTCAAGGTAAGATAATTTGTGAAAGAAGGACAAAAAATCCAATAAAAACTGATCACATGGAAGACAAAAGGAAAGCCAAAGAAAGGTAAAATAAACCTACAAGAACCAAAGAAAGGAAATAGCTAATCCCTTTCATGGTAGGAAGTTATCTCATCCATAGCCCCTCTAATGTCGCCTGCATGCAACTCATGAAACCTAATAGTAATAGAAGGTCTAGAGCAAGCATCTTCCACCAATGTAATCTTTCTTTCTATAGCAAAGGCTAAAGTAGGTTGAAGAACAATACTAACACATTGCTTGAAAAACAAAATGTACAAAAACAAGGATAAATGATCTTTCGATTACTTATTGTGAAAAAGGCAAGCACATTCCCTAATGAAATGATCCATATCACGCCCACGTGCACTATGTACCTCCATGGCCATCAAAATAAAATGGTGCTTCTCATAAAGCCTCTATGCTTGTGGATCTTAGCAATGGCATTAAGTTTCACAACTACACACCTACTAGTTGATAAATGACATTTATAATAACCATAATGTGTCAAGTTAGTAACCACCACATTTGCAATAGAAACCTAGTCCTTACAAATCATGTAAAGATTGGTTTGTAATGAAATTCTTAATACAAGGGTGTACCACCACTCTCATACAACGTGCCCATTCTCTTGAACAAAAGCATACATGATGTCTTTGATCGCATCATGTGTGGTTATTGTTGACCTTTGAATGGATATTGTGTAAAATGTGTGTAAAATGTGTTTAACCCGTGTTCACATTCACATGTGAAAAGACTAAATGCCAAAGGTTGAATAAAATTGAGACAAAAACACAATGTTGAGGTGAAAATAAAGGGCAATGTGAAACGAACAAATAGATGGCCTAATAATCAACCATAACCTCATGCCCTTACTTGAACAAAAGCGAACGCAAGCTTTGGAGGCCAAAGAAATGGAATCATCTTCCAAAATTGACCTAAAGGATTTGTTGTGATGGATGTCCATCCAAGATGCTTAAAAACTAGGTGTTAATAACTACCAAATGTTTTCTAAAAAGTGCATTTCTATAGCCAGGTAAAAGCACACTAAAGTGGAACAAAAATGACACATTGTGATAGTCCATTTTTAATCCATTATGAAATTAAATACACTAGGAAAATATGACAAAAATAAGCAAAAATATACATTTTGAATCAAATGGGCCATGTGGTGAGGTGTTATAAAATATTTTTCCATAAGGATTTAAGCATTTTTAGCTTATTTTATAATAGTCTTATACTTGAAATATGAGCATCAAAATCATTATTTCCAACAAATGAAGGACTTCCTTCAAAAATTTCATATTTGATATACATCTCAAAATTTTATTGTCAAATCTTTTCAAATTTACTTGTTTAATATCAATTTGCCACAATATTATATTACCATTGAATCATTTATTCATTGAAGACATTATATCAAGGTATATTAATTCCATTTAATTTATTTTTGACCAAACAAGTGATTTTGTACAACTTTAAAATTCCATAGAAAATTGAATATTAAAGATTCGACCATGAAATTTTAACATAATGTTTTGATGTATGAATTCATTCTTGACATGAATCCCATTTCATCATTTGCATGTACCAATTAGAATAAACTACTATTGAAATTTTTAAAACTATGAAAAATGGATTCTTAGACATCCAAAGTGTAACACCTTAGTATTGTTTTCACCCAGTTGCAATAGGAAGGCTTTCCCAAACTAAACAAAAATAAAACTAAAGGAGGTGTGGGCCTCCTTCAATTTGAAATTTATTTTTTTCTAAAGTGGGTCTATAAAAACTTAGAAACTTGGAGCATAAATACGAAGCCACCAAAACCCAACTTTTTGAAAAAATAGATGGGGCACAATCCTCCATAGTTAAAAGGCCTATACCATTAAAAGAGATCAATAAATGGGCTTAATGCCTTGCTAAGGGGCCTTGAATAAACTCCCATGACCTTGGATTCATAATGTCCCCACATACCTACATAACTTTCTTAACCCACCAAGAAAAATAAGAAAGGAAAAGAAAGAGGTATTATTCGAATGAGATAAGAACGTCAACGAGCAACACATGAGGACAATATGCCCAATGCAACTTGTGTGTCTTTCAAGAGAAGATCATTGATATGTGCCACGTTTTGAAATAAAATTTCATCCCAAAAAAATGTGACAAAATTTTGAAAATTATTAGCACACCCAAAATGTGTAAGCCATTTGTGATTAAAGCACAACCCTGAAGAATCTCTATGCTTAGAGATTTTTGAAGGACTCCAAAGTTTGCATTTTACACTTTGACCCTAAGCCCAACTAAGGCTAATGGGTTGAATGGTGATCAAAGGCAAGGATAATCTTGCTCATAAGGCCCATGATGTGAATATTCTCCACTATAAATGGACAAGCATTGGTAGGTCTAAAAGGCCAGTTGCAAGCTTGTCAATTAAGGTGCCACATGAGATCTTTTTTGGTGTTAAAAAACATCATTTGATTTTTCATGGCTTTGATAAAGTTTTTAAAGGAACTCCTTTGTCACTAAACAAATGACCAATTCAAGGTTTAAAATTATATAAACTCCAGTTCACCCAAGGCCAATTAAAGAAGGGGGCATGAATCACTCTTGTTTTGAAAGGGATGCAATCACTAGTTTCATTGGCTGAATCAACTTTGTTCAGGAGAGCATCAATCTTTGTTGGATTACAAATTTGAACACAAGAATTCATCTTATGATTTTTGAGTTTTTTTGACAACACATCTGGGCCACAATTCAAGATCAGATTGGGGCATCTATTTTTCTAACGAGGGATATGGAAATTTGAGCTCCAGCAAGGATTGGAATGTAACAAATTTAACTAAAACTGAAACTTTTTTTTAAAAAACACTGCTAAGTAGGTCGATCTTTCAGGTCGAAAATTTACAAGACTTCACAAAGAAATCACAAGACTCATTTTGGGAGGTAGGTTCGTTTGGCCCACGGACCCCTCTCACATTGGACCTCATCGGGTTAAAGCACAAGGCGGGCCCTGTATGGAGGAATATTTTGCATGCAACGTGTTCCCATCAACGTGCTGAAGAAAAATACCTTTACATACATCCACAAGCCCCGGGGTTCGCAAGTCAAATTTGTGCACGTGATTAGGTGCTGGGCAAAAACACGTGAGGGCTTTTTTTCCATCTATAAAATAAGGGCTGCGCTGCTCTGTCTATCCCATGCTTTCATTCAACCGCAGTCTGTTTGTGCTTCGCTAGAGCTCCACACTCCACAGTCTCAGCTCCTGTGTACGTCAGCACCTTCTACAAGTCTTTGTTTGGAACTCCATCAGCAGACACCTCTGAAGGCCCATGCGCTGTTGAGGTCATTTTGAATCTTCAGGTACCAGCTGCTGCCGTGAAGGAAAGCAGAATCTGTTTCTGTTCTTCGCACGTCAGTTCTTTGTGAAATTTTGAGGTTTCCGTCAGTTTTCCTGAAGCTAGCAAGATTTTAAGATCTAAAAGTAACTTGGTGTTCAATTGGTATTAGGTTGTGTACGTGAGCTGGGGAGAGTAACGAACTCCATCAGCAGATCAAGTGTTCGGAAGCCCAAGGCCGCTAGACGCCTGGAAAGGTCTATGCGTTGTTGAGGTCATTTTGCAATTTGAGGTACCTGCTACTGCCACAAAGGAAAGCAGAATCTGTTTCTGTTCTTCATCGTTTACTTCTGCGTGAAATTTGAAGTTTTCGTCACGTGTTTGTGAAGCTAGCAGGAGTAAGATCTAATAATAGCTCGGTGTGTACCTTGTATCAGGTTGACCTGCGGAGGAGTAACGAACTCCATCAGCAGATCAAGTGTTCGGAAGCCCAAGGTCGTCAGCAGACGCATGCGTTGTTGAGGTCATTTTGAATCTTGAGGTACCTGCTACTGCCACAAAGGAAAGCAGAATCTGTTTCCGTTCTTCACACTTTAGTTCTGTACGAAATTCGAAGTTTTCTTGAACTAGCTGGATTTTAAGATCTGAAAATAACTCGGTGCGTACTTTGTATCAGGTTGTGTACGTGTGCTACGGAGGATTGACAGAGCTTCTACCCTTGAATATTTGCTTGTTGAAAGCACGGTGCGGATCCTTGAGAGGTGAGAGTGCTTTGTCGTCATTTTCATGAAGCTGGATGCTGTCCGTTGTTTCCAATTTTATCCAAATTCATATTTCTTCCTCAATGCGGGTCTGGATCCATGGAAGCCTCATGTTCAACATTTGTCCATGCCCAAATATTGGTTGAAGTAAATAAACATATGTCACACATGTTCCGCATTTAGTCAAATTGTATTGACTCATGTCTTCCATGCACATGTTCGAGATATTTTGTTTGACGCATGTCTTATGCACATGCTTGAGATCTTTCGTTTTTGGCGTTTGGTTGTGTCGCTCCAAACTTTTAACATACTGGGAAGATGCCCCCATGTCAACTAGTGCAAGGAAGCGGTTAAGCTTCATAGAACCTTCATTTGTAAGTGTGAATCCATTTAGATCGTTCTTCCCGGTGGAAGAAGAATTCCATGGAGTAAGGACTTAACTTGAAGGGATCCTTAAAGCTTATGAAACTTCCAGATGAGTGAAGGTGAGTATGATCCCAATAGTGCCAAGGGGTCTAAACTGTACCTCTAAGCTCTTATATACATAGATCGATGTTCAAATCAAGTATTTTCTGAAGTGGTAAATAGTTTCCATACAAACTAGTTACCAACCTGAACTAAGGCGTACCTATTATACGTCCTAATAATCAGTTGTAGCAAAGTGTGGTGGATTTATAATGAACTATTATACCATGAGCTCCACGATGAGATCAATAAAAATGTTTACCAACCTTTCTAGATCGCCAATGTAGTCATGAAATGCTAATCAAATTTTACTGCGCTCCCATCCCTCATACATGTGATCTGAGAATTCATGTTCTTCATTGTGAAATTTATGATTACATGAATGTGCAGGTTGTGAGGCATTTCATAAGCATAATAACATCAATATTGTCGCATCAATGCTAGCATTGTGCTTGTAATCTTCAGGCATCTGATGGTCACCGATCGCTCTTGAAACCAGGTGTGTTATGAACTTTGCTCCCAATTTAATAGCCAACAAGGTTTGTGATATATGTATTTGGGAAGATTAGTTAAGGATATTGTGATTTCTTCTGTTACACAAAGTGCCAACCTCTTCAGATGTGGTCTGAATGCTCACTTGACAATAAAAGGAGGGCTATTCTGTGATGTCTCTACTCTTTGTAGGGTTTGTGAAACGACTGTTGTCAAATGTTTTTCATTCCCTCATCAATCTCAACTCCCTGATGTCCAACTTCTAAGGTCTTGGTTGGTAAATCCTGCAAGTTTGTGTCTCTTCCTTGTTGGAGAAGTGTAAGCCTGGGGTCGATTTGACGGGTGTCATTTGTATATACCAACAGAATCATAGACTGATACCCAAAAACGTGGTGTTTGCATAATTGAAATAGCTTATAAACTGAATATAAATTTATGAGGAGTGGCATAATTATTTTGCACAGTAAATTTCACGAAGTTGTCATAAACAACTTCATACTAATGCCTAGATGAAACAATCCTCTGTGTTGCAGAACATTGAAGACACAAAAGACCAAGTCTGAAAGCAAGTGAAGAAGACTGATATTGTGAGCTAGAAAAAGAGGAGGTGCTAATCGGCTTTGAAGGTTTTCAGGTCCGGACACTCACAAATTAGCCAATTGTTTCAATCCGGCTTACTACAAGTCATGGCCTCACCAACTCCAGGGAACGCAACAGGGAATCCCGTCCTCATAGCGAGCAAGAAATCAAAAGACAGGACAGATCTGGTAGATGTTGACGATTCTGTCAAAAAAGGTGTACTCCGCTGGAAGCATGGACGAACCACAAACGGTGACAGACCTGATGTAAGTACCTTGATGAAATCCTCTAAGGATGGACAAACCGCAAACGGTGAGGAACCTAATGTAATTACCTTGATGGGAATAGCCAGGGATGGACCCTTAGAGGATTTCAAGACCGCATGGGGTCAGTTCAAGGACTGCAAGGACAATTCTGTGGGATCGACCTATGTTAACTTGAATAGGGCGGTTGCATTGAGAGGTGTGAACTTTGAAGCTCAGCGCGAAGCGCTTGAAAAGTTGGACGAAGTTGGAGAAGGAGATATAGACAAAATACTTAAGGATATTAAAACCATGCAAGACTCCGACAAAGATGGGAATTGGAGAACGGAAAATATTGGGGAGAATTCCAGAGTTGGAAAGGGAGAGGAGCACCTACCGGTTATATGGAACGCCTGTGCTGTTATTTACCCTGGTAGAACAGCATTGCATATGGCAGCTGCCAATGGGCAGGTGGACATTGTGAATGCAATATGTGATATATCATCATTACAGGTAGATTTTCGCGCCCAGGACGTTTTTGGCTACACACCGTTGCACTTGGCTTGCTATTCACGTAGTAAGAATAGAGGCGAAGTGATCACAAAATTACTGGAGAAAGTGAACCCTAATGTGGCGGCCAAGGAGAAGGGATTCTTCTTCACAGCCCTACACCTCGCTGTTAAGACGAAATCCAAAGACATTGTGGATATGCTTTTAGATTGGAATCCAAGTGCTCAAAACCCTGCCAAGTCCCTAGATGTCGGTGCTAAATCCGGTTTGGGATTGACAGCTCTTCACCTTGCTGTAACAGAGGCGATAGCAGTAAAAGAGGCACTAAAACTAAACAACGTGAAACTGAATAAGGAGAAACTAGAAGAAAGAGCTAATTTTAAGTTGATGATAGTAGCAATGATCAGATTTATGAACAATAACACCCCAGAAGCTATAAATAAGCCTGATAAAAACAGAAATACCCCACTCCACACCAGTATAGAGGCTAAAGACTATGAGCTAGTAGAAATATTGTTAGAAGATGGGGACAAAATCGATCCGGAGCTACTTGACAAGAAAGGAAGGACGGCTTTGGAGATTGCTGTTCATCAAGGTGACTACCCGATGGTGCAAAAGATCCAAAGCTATTTGGAGCGCGCTGGGATTGTTGGTACTCACAAAGCATATGCCGACTCTGCCACTGCAATCTTGGTCGGTGCTGCACTTCTTGTAACTGTGACATTTGCTGCATGGGTGCAAATCCCAACTAACGATTCCACCCTCTTCTGGGTGTTCATCAGCTTCTCTTTCTACTTTGCCGTAGCCACATTTACCGCTGCAGCAGGTGCTGCCATACCGAGTAAAGGCAGCACACTTGGCCATGTCCGACGCGCGGTTCTTGCATCCGCCTTTTGTCTTGCAATTTCCCTTGCATGTGCCGTAGCAGCTTTTGCAACGGCAGGTTTCATTATCGTACCTACTGGTATCGAACATCGGAGGAAAGTCTTGGCCACTACAGTCGTTGGAGGATCTGTGTGTCTTTTCTTCTTCTTAGCCTTTATACAGAAAATTTTAAGAGCCTCAGGTGTTTTTGTCTTGTGGCTAGACTATAGTGCTCAGAATCAATTTCACACATACATTTCCGAACCTTTAGGTGACGGAGTTATAAACATGCTGGGAAAACAGCGTGTAAAACACATTAAAAATTGGTATAAGAAATATCCCAAAGCGTGGTATAGGAGTCATGTCACAAATTTTTTCTACACTGAAGAGGAGCAACAGGGCGAAGAAGGTTCAACTTCCTCTCATGAAGGCAGCAAGTCCACAACTGAAGGGTCAACTTCTTCCTCGGGTAACGAGAACTCTTCCTTGGGCAACAAGAAGTCGGGAGAACCTCAGAGTCTTGAAATTTGTTATTCTAGTTAACAACCTCTGTTGTAACTAGCTAGTTTGACTAGTGTTTTATTTAGTGAACACTCTCCTTGGACATAAAATATGACCTGTTTGTAACATATAAATATATATATATGTGTGTGTTTGTTTCTTCAACTGTATGAAATATATGGTTTTCCTCTTTCTCTAAGTCTCTCGCCTTGTATCCAATTTCTTTTCATGCTACATATCAAGTGTCAATTTAAAAGTATTTTTTTGGGATTTTACTAAAGTGGAAGAAATAAATGAAGATATTGGATTTCGTTGAGGCAAAACCCTTAAGTGACTAATTAATACTGAATGTGGTCAAAAGAAAAGGTGTAAGTATCATAACCCGATTCATGTGATGTGTTACTCATTTGAAGGGAAGTTAATACCATGGTACCTTTTCAGGTTGGGCAATAGGGTGGCAAATAATTATTTTATTTTTAGGAATTTACTTCAGCGGTAAAAAATATATAATTTATGAAAATTTTGACCTGAAATATAGGTAGCTTCTTTAGCAGGTTTTCTAGACTTTGAACACTCTAATAGTATTCCGAGACATTTTACAACAACTTTGATTTTTTCATTCCCCAAAAGTGGGGAGACATAATGTTTCACCAAATTATAGGATAGAGAAATATTGTCAATTATTGAACACTTGTTTTACCAATGGTGGACTGGCCTAAAAGCCAGGAAAAAAAAAGTCCTCAATTTCTACCAATATTTTGTAGTTTTCCCTCCCTTGTAATTTTCTTAAAATAATTTCACATATACTTTTAGATTTCAAAAATACTATTATTAAATATTTATATTATGGGGAAATGCAAAGGAATTTTCTTCCCTTCTTGTCATTCAAGAATGGCAAAGATGTTTATCAAACCATGTTGTAAAGCCCTGGCACAAGACACCCTGATTAGCCCTGTTGGACACGGGCTCCATATTTTAGGAAGGCCGCTCTCTAGGCCTTACATTTAGTATACGGACTAAGAGACGATCAGTGATTCTCTTGGGCGAACTTTTGTCAATTTTTGACCTGAAAAATCTGATTTGCATCACAAAGTTTTTCTTGAATAAAATAATGACCCAAATTCTCAAGATTTCAAAAACAAATTACCAATCGCCATATTGCTATGCTGTAGGTAAATTCATTAGGTAGTCAATGATATAGGATGATGCTTAAGTTTTGTATTTCAATATTTTATTTATAACTAAATTTGGCTATATTTTCTTGTGGATGACTACCACTGGCGACATCACAAATTGTAAAAAGGAAAAAAAAAGGTGCTAGAAAGATCAAGTTCATGACTGATTGTTTTGCAACAAATATTGTATATTCACTCAACTGAGAAATATTTGGAGAGATGTGTTTGTCTAATATAAAATTCATTAATTTTGATAAAGTTTTGGATAAATTTGAGCAAAACCTTCGAAGTGCAGCCTTATTAAAGCATCTACTATTTTCTAATTGGAGGACTTATTTATTATATCCATATGGCCTATTTCATTTCCCTCTCAACTAAGATTAAGGACTAGAGTATGTCTAGCCTAACTATACCCCCAATGTAAAAATTTAAATAAAAATAAAAGACCAGTCTTGCTCCACACCCCCCCCCCCCCCCCCCAGAACTGTCAAATTGGTTCTTGTGATGGTTCTGCTGTACTCTCAAGAATTGTCAGTTTGGATTTTAAGAACTAGAATAGAAATTAGGCAACACTAGTAAAATCTTACACAATTTTTGTACTATAGCTACAAGTAACAAGTTCACAAGCCCTTCATAAAGTGAATTGCTTATGAAGGTGAAATTTTTTATTTCAAAAAGCCCATTGCCATTTTATTTTTATTTTCCTTGTAATATCCAATGGGTATCTTCTGAGTACCCACTGGGTATCATGGGAAGTTTTTCATATAAAAATGCAATAATTTCCATATCATGCAAATCCCTAGTGGGCAAGCTTTACCAGATTCAGGCCCTTGCTTGGCTTTGCCTCACAGAACCCTTATTCTAGTGAAGCCCACCCCCAAGGGTGTATTCCTTGGGCAACACTATTCAATTAATATGTCTAATTTCCCTGTCTTTTTATTTTACTTCTTTAATCAAGTGTGGCATTGACCTATGTATCCTTTTTTTCCCCAAATAAAACAAATCATGACTCAAAAGAAATGGTGGGGAACAAGACAATTAAACGTCATGAACTAGTAAAACTCTAGGTGTGATTGGTGGGAGTTGGAGGTTTGTGTGCACTATGCACTAGGCCTTAAATTTGAACCCTTCAATGCCCTTCTCTTCAAGTCAAGGGTGAAATGTTGTGGAACTATTCAAATTTCACATGTGAAGGGCAACATTTTGTGAAATCTTTCAATGTGAATGGCACTTGTTGGAAAATGAAAACATCATGAAATGTTATTTGTGACTTGACACACTTTGCTGAGTTAACATGCATTATCATTTGTGGTGGTGCTCCAATCTTGAGAGACATCAAATTTCCCTAATGAGCTCTGGTTGGGTTTGTCATTTTGCACCTTGTGCAATTCTACATGGTTTGTTTGTTTTGTCACACAAGACCAAAAAGATGATGTTCTCTTGTCCCAAACCAATTTGGATCTGCCATCTCTTTGGACAGAAGTGGGATTTCTACCTTTAACCTACTTCTAGGCACTACATACAATTACCCTAGCCTAAGGTCAGTTTCCACATTCAAAAAATTAATTCATTTAAGAATTTTGAAATTATTGAATTTTACATTATTTATTCTAATATTGTCACATGAGTAGTAAAATTATTCAGAGTGTAGCCTATGATAATTGTGATAATTAAGCATGTCAACTTAATATTTTCACAAAAATAATTTTACTATTTTGAGGATTATTTAACAATGAAATTAACCTTAGGGTAAGGTAGGGCAATGTTTAATTTAACCTAGAATTAGCTAAATTTGTCATTCAAACCTTTCAGAAGAACCATGGATAGTGCAGCATAAACAAACCCAAAAAACAAAGAAATGTTAGAAACTTGATGAAAGAAACCCAAATTTTAAAACACAACAAATAGAAAACTAGTGCAAAAACACAATCAAAATTAGAAACATAGATGAGCAAGAGCAAAACACATGACATAGGAAACACAAAACACAACAACAAATAAAATTGAAACCCATAGAAAAGAAAAAAACACCAACCACACGTTGCATAGTAGCCACAAAGAGACTAGGACACCAAGGCAAAAAGAAAAAAATCATAAAAACAATTAAAACCCACATATGACACAAAAAATACACACTGCACAAATGACAACTAACTTAACTCACAAAAACCTTGAAGCCTACTTGGAATCATTGCATAGAAGAATTTTTTATCCTTAAAATTTAAACCTAAAACCTATTTTATCATCTTCAATTTTCTAAACCCTATGACAAGATTACATTTGTCATTTCCAACAAGACAATAACAATCCTTAATTCTAGATTTTATTGCATGATGATTGTGCATTAAGGTCATCCATACAATCACCAAAACCAACATCCTGTCTTTCATTCCATATCAACAACCATGAGTTACAAACTTGAGATACTTACAAAAACAAGCCTTTGGCACAAAAGGTTCTATCCTGAAAATAAGGTATTACATTTATTGCTCTACTATGAACTCAAGATATTGGAGAAATTTTGTTGGCTTTATGAAAAATCATTAAAACAAAATTAACATTTGTACAAAAAATAAAAGTTTTCTCATCATCTTACAATTCATTGTACATGTTTAGAAATTGAAACCATAGTTCCATTGTCTTTTCTTTAACCATATAAATGAATGTAAAGTTGTAAATAGTTATTTTGTTTAAGAAAATCCAAGTTTTTTGAACTTGGATAATGTAAATAATTTTTAGCAATGTGCATGAGGTATTTTGATGTTTGAAACAAACATCAATATTGAATGGATATAATTTACATGAAAAGAATTTTATTTTTGGTCTCGTTTTCATTTTGAAGTTTGAGAATTTGGCATTTCTTCTTTTTTTTTGGGTCACATTTTGGGTTTAGTTTTCCATGAAAGGTGTGTTGTTATGATGTTTGATGGATGTAAATGTGGATAGAACAATCGTTGAAATTTTTTTTGTCTTGGTATTGATATTTATGAATGTTTTTTGCACATGGTCCATAAAAGAAAATGTAAAAATGCAAATTCAAACCACAAGGTGCCAACATTTTGGAAGTAATTAATTAGGTGGAAAATGCAACATTTACATACATATTTTCACAAACGCTACACTTTAAATAGATGGAAACATTAATGGTTTTTTGTTATACATTGGAAATGTGTTTGGTAATTTGAATGCAATATAAATCGATTTGTGAAAATCTGACCAATATGTTTTTGTTACACTAGTTTTGCATTCATTTCTAGGGACATTTGCCCATATATGGTCTAATTCAGAGCTTTTGTGGTGTTTTCACTAAATTGTGGTTTTAATTGGAATTTATCCATGAAATAAATAGTTATTGTTTATTTTCTGGTTGATTATTGTATTTTAGAATGTCAACACTGAAATTTCCCATAATGATGATTAGACAATGTTCAAGAGATTGTTGAATTATAATTTTAAAATTGTTTAAGAATGTAGAAGTTGAACATGAATGAGTTTTATACACACATACAATATATATGTCATGTTATTTTGCCTCAATTCAAGATATGATAAATGATTATCCCATAAATAAGATATAGAATCAAAAAGACAATAACCTATTTCATATTTGTATGTTGAAACTACATGAAGGCCATATGAATGCAATACATGTTCAAATGATGAATCAACAAGATTTAATGAAGATGTTTCCATTATTATTAACTTCAATTTAATGGATGTCTATATAAACAAAAGCATGGTTCCCACATAAACAAATTCAAAAAAGATAAAATCAATGATTCATTCAAAAATATTTAAATTAAAAGCTCTACAAATGGTTCTTGAAGTGAAAAAACATTAGACCAACATATATATATCTTAAACTTTAAGACAAAAACTAGTTTTTTATCTTTAAACCTTACATTTTCACCTCCTTCACTTCCATAAGCCATATCTTGCTCATTTTTAAACCAATTCCAGTGATTTTTGTGACATTAGATGCACCAATAAAGGGGCTACAAAATCTTTTCAATGTTAAAAGGCTATCAACTAATGTGGTTTACAAAGGTTTTTCACATACTTGTCTACTTACCGTATTAAAATTGTAATATGTACTTCTTTGTAAACACACTCCAAACTTTTTATCCCATATTCTTTACCCAAAAAGGAATTCCACTACATTATATAAAGACAAATTTTTCACTCCTAATAGCGACATTATACTTTATGTCTAATATGCAATAGAACATGAATTTTTGTTCTTTAAAAAAATTTAATAAATAATAGTCATCATAATGTAATTTTATTTTCTATAGGTCATTTTAGTAAAGAAAATTATGTGGTCACCTAGTTCTCCCTTCCTCATGGAGGAAAGAATTAAATGGTTACTTTTGTTTTTTTTTTTACATTAGATTTAGGTCTCCTCTTCTAAAAGAGAATAATCTCCTTAAAAAGAAGAAAATTGGGTTGGGCACCTAAATTTCCTTACTACTTAGGTGGGGGAAAAAAAACAATGTTTGAACCTAAGTTGCGTATTTTTTTTCCCACTTGGAGACCTAATGGCCACCAAGTCATTCCAAGTTAAACTATGAAGGACAACCTAGTGGCCACTAGATCGTTTTTTTTTTTCCTTTTGTTTGGAAACTTGGTGGCCAAGTGGAAAAGAAAACAAAAAACAACCTTTTGCTTGGAGACTTGGTGGCCACCAAGTCTCCAAATGGAAAAAAATATGACCTTTCACTTGGAGACATGGTGGCCCACCAGGTTTCCAAATGGAAAAAAAATAAAATTGACCTTTCATTTGGAGACCTAATGGCCACCAAATCATTTGATGCTAGACTACGAAGGACAACCTGGTGGCCACCAAGTCTCCAAGCAAAAAAAAAAACAAAAACAACATGGTGGCCACAAGGTCGTCCTTTGTAATCTAGCATTGAACAACTTGGTGGCCACCAAGTGCTTTCCATCCTTAACTTGCAAGGACCACTTGATGGTCCACTTTAAAAAATTAAGTGAACACCCAATTTTCTTCAACATTCAAAAATAACACTTTGCAAAAACCAATTTCATTATATTATTTTTGTATTTTTCATTATTTTTTTTAATATACTTGATCATGAAATGAACATTAGGTTTTGTTTTATGTTTTATGTGTAAATTTGAAAAACCATTAAATGATGCAAAGCAAAGGAAAGGAATTCACCTCTTTGAATGTAGATTGAACACAAGATAATTTGTTATGGAATAGTAGAAGGTGAGTTCGAGTAGTTTTGTCAACAACCTTTGTTAAAATTGTGCAATGTTGTACTTTCAAATATTGATCTCCTTTTATTGTTGTTGTCACATTCTTGATTAAAACCATTGCACAATGGCCTCCATTGTATGCTTCAAAAAAAATTCATATTATGTTTTGAAATTATTACCAAGAACAAAAACGTCTTGGTCAAATTCACCGTCTTCATCTATAATCAATAATTGTTTTTCACCTTTGTTATCCCCTACTCCCCTTACACCAATGATGATGATGATAATGGTAGAGACCCCCAACTCTGAATATAACCTTTGAATTTTTTAATGGAATCCATGTGAAAAAACATGGGAATTAACTTAGTTTGGAATGCAGGAATTAATGACATAATGGTTGTCACCTTAATTGTGATGACAACATGCATGTCACCTTTCTCAAAACCTCTATAAGGCAATTTCACCCTTTAAATGATTATGGTTAGAACTGCCCTATCCAACAAATCACAATGCAAATATGCATAGCCTAGATCTTCCATGCTCCTATTTGCAATTTGATTAAAGGTGCCATACTTATTGACCACCTTTGCCTCAAATGCAACATCTTTAATTCTAAAAATCCAAATCATCCACCACGATAACTAATTTAGCTTCCTTCATTAGAATAGCAACCATTGTGTAAAAAAAGGAAAAAAGAACTTACCAAAATGAATTTGACAACAAACAAATGAAGTAGCACTTGGCAAAACTAAAAAGTTTCAAAAGCACATGGCAAAACATACACTTGTAGAAATATACACTTACAAAGGAAACAAAAAAATAGTCAACAAATGGTGAAAGCTTAAACTAAACACATTGTTATGCCATGAAAAAATAAAGACAACAAACATACAATGTTGTCCTTATAAGGGACAAAAGACCTAACTTAAACCGTAAACCTAACTTTAAACCTAACCTTGAACCTTTTTATAATTTATATTAACTTTAAGGAAATTTGATTATAGTTGATTTCAACTTAACAATAAAAGATCATATCCATGGTTTGGTGATTAAATTATGGTTTAACAATGAACAAGACATCAATACCCTTGACATCTAATAAATTTTTCGTTATTGACTTTACTAACTTTGACTATGGTAAATATCCACCATTAACCATGGATATCGATGAGCCATGGTTTGGCAACTAAATTATGGTATAATAATGAACAAGACATCAATACCCTTTGCATCTTATGAATTTGAATTATGCACCTCATCTTTACATCTAGCCTTTAAATATTTCAACCTAGACTTGAAAGATATTAATACATAGACCTTAAATTTTTCTCCATTATTTAACAATTATTTTCATTTGACTCAAATATATTATTATTATTTGTTAAAAAATTTTTTTTTGTCATGTACATAAAAAATTTAGACACACAAAAAAATCAAAATATATATTTTTTCTTTTTTGGTTAAAAGTGTTAAGTGCACAATTTTAAACAAAATATATTTTTATTCTTTAAGTTAAATTTTTGTATTGAAATTTTCCATTCCCCAAAAAAAGATATTAATTTTTATAAAATATGTTTTGAAAAAAAATCTTCATTAAATCACTAGATCACCCCAAAAAAAATTACAATTAAACTTAACAAATTGTTTTAAAAAAACACATACCCATGGATGAAAGCACACTAAGCCCCCTAAAATTGTGATCACACATATAATCTTTCTACAATTAAAGTTTTTGGTAATCTATGGACATCACATCTTGGATTATTTTTGCTTATTTTAAGTATATTTTTATTAGTTTTAGACTTCATCTAATCAAAATTATTTTTGAAAAATTCAAGAAACATTGAAAAATTTGAACGTTTGGAGTATATTCATGACTAAATAATACCCATCATAAATTTTGTAATTTTGAATATATACTTCAAAACTCAAATTGTGCATAGAATTTTTGGTAAATTTTTTTATGGTGTATGATATTGATATACATCAATTAAATTTTAGGAAAATTTAGAAGTTTAAATTTTTTGGATGAAATTCCATTCAAAGTGTTTTTTTGCATTTGTTTAGTAATGAATGCATAATAATATATTTTTTAAGAAAAAAACCACTACCATATCAAAAGGGAAAAGATTCTATAGATGGGCATTACATTATTCTTTCAATTTTCTTTTGTTTAGTAGCATTTCATGAATCATACACATGAAGCCTTATGGTCATTGAAAACCTGTAAGTTATATATTCAATGTACATTGATTTTATCCAATCCTCCTCATCTAATTGTTGGATTAAAATTAATTTTGACTCAAAATGAACTTTGAATTCAAAAATGTTGTGTAAATTCTAAATTTTTTTACTTGTGTTTACGATAACCAAAGGATGCCATTAAGATTTTAGCTTATTGCATACTATAGTAATTGTTATACATCACTTTTTTTTAGCAAAAGTCGTTCACCCTCAATGTGCTTTCACCCCATTCGCTTTCTCCAAACACCCCATCCCACACCACCAAAAGAATAATTCCTTGGAAAAAAAATTTAATCCCACCTTCCTGCTTTGGAAAACAATCAAACTTTTCCCTCCCATGCCACCCAAGAAACAACCCTTTGGGTTAATCCCCATCCCCAAAAAAAACTCACCTATCCCAATCCCTTAAAAAAAAACATCCTTCGGAAAGGGGTGGAATTACCCCATCCTCCCCTCCCCACCCAAAAAAAACCTTTTTGAAAAAGAAAAAATAAAATTGTAACCCCTCATCCCCTTTTTCTTAAAGCTCCTCTTACAACTTGTAATTCTTTCAATTTAATTGAATTATCCACTTTTTATACCTATTGAAACCTCATAATAAAAAACAAACCCGTGAGAAAAGGAAAAAAAAAAAAAACCTTAACCCCTGTGCTCTCCCTAAATTTTCACCTGTAAACCCCATTGTACCCCCACCCAACTTTATAAGCTAGTTGTGTTTGCCCCATACATGTTTGTTAAAACCTAAAATCATACATGCATATCTATTATCTTAGGGCAATAATAAATTTTTATAACATAAAAGGCAATAGCAATCAAAAATAATAATCAATTAATTTCATCATGATTTTTGTTATTAAATTTTCATCAAAGCCTTATTGAAGGTTTTAAAATAGCATCAAATTAATTTAAAATATTTATATTTCCAAAAATAATTTTATATTAAAATTTATATTTATTTTTAAATTGATGTGTTATATCTTAATCAATTCTTGCATAAATTTTCAAATCTCATTTTAATAAGATTTAAAGGAATTGAAAGAAATTATTTGTATGTTTATCAAACAAATTTCATTTTAAAAATTAATCATATGAATTTTTTTTACATTTCATAGTGATATGAAACCTAATGATACAAAAAGACAAAAAGGCAAGTAACAACCCAAGAAGAATAAAATGGTATAGAGACACGGTTAAATTAGTTACCCAACATTCATATTTTGAGAAGAAACCAACAAATAGATGGGAAGATTTCAAAACAACCCATCAATTGGATGGCTGCACCCAAATCTACACATGACCATCCATTAACTTGGGCCAATAAAAAACTTACACACAAACCTATTACCTTATCCATTCAACCAACTTTTGATTCTCCGACCCCTATACATGCTCAGAAGGTGTTCCCACAATGCTTCTATAAGACAAATCCAACAAAAATACATCACAATACCACATACCACTGTCACCAAAAGAAAGGGGGTACACAACTGATCAAATACCCCGGCAACACTCCGATCTTAAACAGAACTCAAAACTCAGGGGTCCCGTTCTTTTACTCACGGCCCTTGATCTCCTCTCAGTGTTGGGTCCTGATCAGGACCCAAGTTGTGTATGCACATGGACCTTCAAACACACAGACTCTTCATTCCTGTGACATTTTGCTGCTCTGATCAGGAAGCTCAGAACTTTCATTTGCATCTACGAGAGTTACGGAGGTTGAGCGCCTTTCGTCCCCAGATCGATCCACCACTAACCAGACAACACACAGAACTTGGTCCTTTCAGACCCGGGACTCATGGCACACAAATGCTTGACATCGCCACAGACCAGTTTCCCTCAGCAAAACACCAATCAGACCGAACTCTTCCTGACTCGGATCTTAAGGACTGCATACATTAAAACGATAATATGTACAAGGACCTCAAAATCCACAGACAGCTCGATACCAGCTTCCAAACGATCCCTCTCCAATCCTAGCTCATCATGCAAAATTGACTTCCAGCTGCCTCTTGTTCCTACTACAGCTCTACTACTTTCTCAAGATTTTGCTTACTGATCCGAGTTGCATCTGCTTCTGCTGGCTACTGGCGCAGCGGAAAAAAACTCAGCAGCAAGCTAAGCAGCTGCCTCTCCAAAAAAAAACACTCCTCCCGAGTCCCCCAAACTAACTCTCCATACTCTCCAAATCGCCACTCCAATCCTCCCGAATTCCAGCCGTTGCCTGCTTGGCTTCCCGCTCTAACATTTCCATCCCCGTTCCAAGGTCATGTCCCCAAAATCATAAATTGGCCACCTTCCTTCAGTCCGTTTTTTCCAGCAGGTTTAATTTCTTAAACCCCTAAACCAAACAACCCGACTTCCAAACCCAGTAGCCGTAATTAGGTTGTTGTCCGGCCACCCCATAACCGGTCACACCACAACCATCTTAAGCCTTTAGAAAAAAGTTGTACTCCACCTCATGATCAAATTCAATATCTAGCTCCTTTGGGTGGATGCATGGTAGGGTGGACCAATTTTGGAATAACACAATCCATTTTTCTATTACCTAATGTGATTCTAATTAGTATATTGTTTTGTACATTATGGAATTGTTAAATAGGACTCATTTTGAAACTATAAACTTCAATATTTATGTAATGAAATTGATTTATATGCAAAATTATACAATTATAAGAGCTATGGACTTTTGAAATTGAAAATCAAGGTATGTAACGCTAGCAACAATTAAATGAATGGACTTTGGTTTGGTTCCATGATGAACCTCAAAAACATTTAGGGAATTGATTTTTTTTTTAAATTTAATAATGAAATCAAGCTTGAAATGGTTTAATTTATACATAATGAATTGTATGATCTATGGACTTTTATTTTGTGAAAAATAGGCACATTTGCTCAAAAGTTCATTTCATCTTGAAAAAAACTTGATTTATTTTGAAATTTTGCAAGTATTTTTTAATTAATGAGCTCTACAAGAATAAAACTTTAATGGAAAAAGTCGCTTGGAATCAATGCATTATTGCTACCTAACTACAAAAAACATTTCAAGGCTCAAAAAAATACAAAGGAAATGGACTTTCAAATTTTTTAATTCTTAAAATTTTTGGTCCACCTTACCATGCACTTACCCCTTTGTTAAATTCAACTCTACCTCACATGCAAATGCAAAGTCAAAAAAATTTAGGCACCCAACATGTGGATTATATTGCCAATTTTTATTAATAAAATTAGATTCTCAAAATTTTCTTTTTAAAGGCAAGATTCCGAAGTGTAGGCAAGATTGTAACAATGGAAAAAATCCTTCTTGTTTCAATTTGAAAGGTTGGGATGCCCAAAATCTATGTTGCCAAAACATCAATTGTCGAAAACTTGTGTTCTTATGTGTGCCACCATGTTAAAATACATTTGCAAATATTTACATCAACAAGATACTACTGATAATACATGTACAACTCTTTGCCAATAAGGACCATCAAATTGTCTATAGTTATGTTCGTGATGTGAAATAAATCTTCATTATTACAAAACATGTCCCCATTCACTATGCACTCCATTTGAATTCTACCCAATGTTGAGTGAGAAGAATTGCTAAATTCATTTCCTAATTGTAACAAATTTGAACTTGCATTTTATTTTTTTAATAGTAAAAATGCTAGGCGTATTCTTTTAATGAAGTGTCAAGATATTAAAATAAAATGAAACATGATTCCTTGAATCATGATGTAATGAAACACCAATGATTAATCATTGAACCATCACACAAGAAGTTGGCAATGTTTTTTTTTTAAAATACTCCCAATTGGCAATGGATGGTAGCCACAACTTGTGGCCCTCAATAAAGATATTTTTTGGCAATATCCATGAACCTTTGCTCATGTGCATTCAAAGGCAATGTTTTGTTCCTTTTGATAGTCATTTCCTAAGACATGGAAAGAAACAAGAAACCACAATATCCCACCAAATTGTTACATTTGGTGGGGAAAAAAAGACCCAACAATAATGAAAAAAATACATGACTAAATGCTTCCTAAATATCAACAAATAGTGCAAACTTGATTGAATTACAAAACATTATTTTCTTTTGCATTTAGGGAAGCTTTGTCATTATGAAATATTTATTTTTATTACATTGCAATTTCTATCCTTCAATGTTTTTTACAAAACATGAATTCTTAAATAATTGAAAGTAGTTATGGTTTGATTTTCTTAAACTAGTCTATTGTATTTTATATGTGGGTAGATGTCAATGCCATGAAGTAGCAAACATAAAAAGCTTCTAAAGCACACGACCATTGCACAACATTAACAAAAAAATTAACAACACACGTACTAGTAAAATAATATAGCAAAAGGTCAAACACACCAAGGCAAACTAAAGGACCAAAGAAAAAACGACAAATATTTGGCATGAAGCATTCCCAAGATGAGTTTTTCATTTTTGTGATGTGGCACGAGTGGTGGTGATCATCCCACAAGAGATCTAGCATGAATGGTGATGATCCCATTGAAACTTTCACATGAATGGCAATGATGTCACAAAAGATTTAATGGCAAAAACATTTCTAAAAAGGAAATTTTTTAATTCACACCTTTTTTGGTTAAATTCACACCCTTTCTTTCACCCTAAACGTGGAAGGACACAAGTGTGGGGTTTGTGGTCAATCAGGGCACAACTCGAGAACTTGCTCGCAAAAGTAATTGAACTGATAAAGGAACATACTCTTAAAGTTTAATCTGCATAAAATCGGAGGTGCGAAGGGTGTGAATTTAACCAAAAAAGTTGTGAATTAAAAAATTTCCTCTAAAAATTATCAAAACAATAAAAAATAACTAGCAAAAAAATGCCTTAATCAATAGAAATTTGGCAAAAATAACTTTGTCAATGGATGCAAGCTGGTACCTTAAATCTCATCCATAATTAGGGAATTGGAGTTAGAAAGTCATGTTGTGGTGGTTGTGCCTTCCAAGTAGATGGTGAAATTTAGCCCTAGTTTGCCATTAGAAAAAACATTGATAAGGG